>JAPYYV010001501.1:0-38514 GCA_030522625.1 Copidosoma aretas | reverse complement strand
GGGTGGCTCTGAGTCGTAAAGAACTCACCTGGTACCCTGAGTGTGGTGCCGTACAGCATCTCGGCTGGAGATGCTTGTAAGTCCTCCTTGTAGGCCGTGGTCGTTAAGTTAACTCTTCTGAGGCAGGAAAAAAAAAACTTTAACGTCAGTTATAAAGCTGATGAAATCCATTTTAAAGAACCCATAAAATTCAGGTAAATACAGAATCCAAATAAAATAAAACTGAAGCAACTAAGACCAAACAACAAAATAGAATTAACCGCTTCAATTGTTTATTGATGAATAATTTCTTTATTAATTCAGAATTCAAGCAGAATAGTATTTCGTGTTTTGGGATAACGTATAAAGTATAATCATACATTATTACAACAATCGCACAGATTAACCGAAAAGTTTGTGCTTACATAGTCAATAATATTTTGCTTTTTAGTTATAGTTATACAGAATTTTCTATTTGATACCAATTAAAAGTAAAATACCGGATAAAATCAATAATTTACACTATATATATATAAAAAATATAGATCATATAAAAATGATTTTATCGATCTGTAATTTATTATCTCTACTATATACGTTGCTAGCTTGATTGTTTCGAATTTTTTACCATTTAAAATTTTTTAACGAAAATGAATTGTTAATTTCTAGACAAAAATATTTTAAAAATAAATATAACGCTTGACCTTGTTTATACGATCCATGTACCGTGACGACTTAAAAAGAGCTAACCCTGTGAATTATCTACTTATTACTTCCTTCTACATTGCAGTTTGCATCCAACTTTCAGTCAAAATATTCATTAACTGTTTATTTATACATTTGTTGAATTATTTTTAAAATAAATTAATAAACTATCCAACTATTATTTAAATAAGTTGTTCCATACATTAAAAAAATTATCATTGTTAGTCGCAGCTTTTCTAAATATAAATTGATATTTCTGTACAGAAATATTTTTTTATTTTATCAAGTTAGTACTTTCTAAATAAATACGTAATTCTTTACTCAATTTGTACACTTTTCTCAAAAATTTTCTTTAACAAATTTTTACAATTACAATCTTTTATTATAATTCGTTAATACATACGATTTTCTATACGTTAGATATTATATTAACATTTCATATTATTCTTTAAAAAAAATTTCATTCGTTCATAATTTAATTTATGACTTATTTTACGTTTCTTTACATTTTATAATACCCAATTTAGGATTAGGCAGTATTACTAGATGATTATTATTATAATTTAAAGCAAGATAATTCAATTAATTAATAGAATATTAAAATATATTTTGATACTACATTGAATCAACAAATATCATAATTCAAAATATATCTACACCACCTTCGATACATCACTGTGGATTATTTGCTATGTGTTAGCACTATCATAAGTACCTGTATCTTTTTTTTAAACGAACATTAACTGATGTCATGTAAATTATGTATAATTGCTGAATTTGTTTATCATTGGAATAAATAAAGAGTGTTTTGAATAAAAAATTGTAACTGTATGCTATCAATATGATAACATCATTACAATTAATTAATAAAATGCAATTCCTTCGTAAATACTTGTATTACATTTTTAAAATATTAACTACGTATGCATTGTGTTTGAACAAAAAAAAAACATTTTCCGCAACTACATTTCTAATACTACTAATTGATCAATATTCTACTGTGTATTCGTAATATTTCCATTTTTGTCTATATTTTATAAGGTACCATCTGGAAGGTTAGGATTTTTACTATAATACAGTAAGTGTTTCAATGTCTCACTCATTAATTACGGTTACAAATAAAAGGTGTTTTTCAGTTGCTCCATAATAGGTTCTTTATAATTTGAAAACAATAATGGCAAATATCTCCTAATCTCTCAAATGTAGGGAGGAAAATAAGGACACTGATGCAATGAGCGGGTCTTGACTAAATTAATAAACTACCTATGACTTTCAAACTACTTACACTAAAGCTTCTCAAAACATCTGCTTACAAAAAGTACAAATACATTTTTATTTCATAAATGAGTGCTGGGATCATAGCCGAACACATTACTGCGGAATCAGCCGCATCGACTTATCTTTGTGCTGAATTAGCTGCATTTACATATATTGTTTACCAAAGAAATATAACTGAATACGTTGGTTGCCAAGTTTTTTAAAAAATTATTTTATACACAATTTGACTTTCTTCTGTACTTGCTACACCTGTAATTTAAGTATTTATACGTAATATATATATCTCTCTATATTATATAGTTGTATGAACAATAATTAGTCCCCGCCCCCGTCACCTGCCCCTCAGCTCCCCCCCTCACCTTATATTCTACAATACACACACACACACAACTCAATTGTAAGTTAATGCATATAAATTAATGATTTAGCTATATTTTGATTTCTCCCTTCTACATGTTTTAAGATCAACATTATATTAACGAATGTACAATAAAAAAAACATGGGGGTAGAAAAAAATAGCTTTTACCACAAAGATATTGATTCTATACTGTTTATATGTATATGGATATATCTTTCTATATTATATAGTTCATTAATGTGGGTCGTAAGTAATGCCCCCCACACGTTTTTTCACATGCTAAAAAGTAAAGTAAAGATGAGGTGAAAATATGCGAATTTTCAATAATTTTACATAGTAAGTCTGATCCACTATGCCCCCGTCTATTTCCAACACCCCATGCCTCCTATTTTCGTAATGTTATCCCTTTTTAACCTAATAATCCGCAAGAACTTAAAATTTATTTAAGTCTTATACACCCCCGCCCTCCTCCTTCGCCGCATTTTAACCATATCCGAAGATGTCTGACGTCACCCGCAAGACACATTCTATCCAAAGTCTCCTGAAAACAGACGAATTATTTTAATTACAGACGAATCCTTGCACCCAAGCCCTTTAACATCGTCAAAAATTGCCAAGAACAACCGATTGCAGCTGAAGCCACTCATTCAGAGCCACTTGGGATTTTCTGTTTTGCCCCCACGTCTTATTTGGCTAATAGACAGAGGCACAACAATAAAACATCACCATTAGTATTACAACCGATGAAACAGATACTAGAACACCCATACCCTCGAGCACAATACGAAATAAAAGTAAAATATAACACCTACTACCAAATAACCGAATGGACTCGCCCGCTTACACTGTCTATTAACACATCATTCATTTACTAAAAGTGTAAGCAGAGAATTTTATTAATTTTTAGAATAAAGGACATGAAACAATACCCTATATAATACCCTTATAACACCCAATTACAGGAATCGAGCAGAGCAACCGATTCATGCATATGATGCGAAAAAAAAAGTGTGTGCGAACCATAATTGGGCGGAAATCTAGCAAACTATATCTTAACAGTTATAAGCTAAGATCTCCTAATGCTGAGAAATGTCTTTCTAATACAAAATATCATTAGCAATATAATTCTGTATATTATACTGACAGCAAAGAAGTATTATACTTTGAATCATAATGTAAATGGACAAGGTTGGTTGAATAGCACTTTCTTCTGACAACATAGAAAAATAATCATATTTTATGACAGCTGATCTCTATATTTAAGAAAAAGAAAAAATTTGTCTTAATACGATGTTCTACTACTACGTCAAAAATAACTAAGTTGGCTCTTCTAAGGCAGGAAATAAAAAACGTTAACGTCAGTTATAACGCTAATTATGCACATACTAAAAGACCCGTAAAATTCAGCTCAATACAAAATCCAAGTAAAATAAAAATCAAGCACCCACGACTAAGCAACAAAATAAAATTGCCCGCTCAAACGGTTGATTAGTGATTAATTTATTTAGTAATATAAGCAGTAGCTAATTGTGTTTCGGGAGAACGTACATAGTATAATCATATATTATTAAAACAATCGGACAGATCAGCCAAAAAATTTTTGTTTACATAGTTTATTGTTATCTTGCTTTTTCTTTATAGTAGTGATCTCATACTGAGTGATCAGCCAATGCTTATGTCAGATAACCAGATGATTTTGACACAATTTAAACCATCGACTAATTAGCATCGATGCGTCATATTTTTGATCATTTTTTATAAGATCTTCCACCCTTACCTAATTTAAACCTCCATACTATGCTTGTAATGATGCTTTAAGTCGATGGTTTAAATTGTGTTAAAATCATCTGGTTATCTATGGTAAGCATTGGCTGATCACTTAGTACAAGATCATTACTTTATAGTTATGCAGAATTTTACTATTTGATACCAATTAAGATTAAAATATCTGGAGAATTTATAATGTAACACGATATAACATGTATCGAATATTTCAAAATTATAATGCAAGAAATTACGAAGTAATTGTATTTTATTAAGTAATAGTAATGATGTTATCATATAGATGCCATACAATGAATATTTTATTATTCAAACAATACTTTATTTATTCCAACAAAAAACAAATTCAGCAAGTATACGTAATATACATGATAGCTGTTAATTTTCGACAGCAAAAATATACAAGTATTTATGATGGTGCTAACACATAGCGAATAATCCACAGCGATGTATCGAAGGTGGTGTGGTTATATTTTAAATTATGATATTTGTTGATTTAGAAAGTAAAATATTCTCCGGAAAATGGAATAAACTTTTAAAACAATGCGGGAAATCATTGTGTATAATTCGCTATAAAAACAATACTAAGAGCCATAAACAGTTGCAAACTAACTCCTTGAAAAAAAAGTGCTTTAAATATAATGTACTTCTGTTTAAGGTCCTAATTTTGATAACCAAAATTTACAGTAATTTATTTTTCAAAAAGGTAATTCTGCAAAAACTGGACGCACAGTAACTTCTGTATTATAAAAATTTGCAGATAAATTTTAGTAATTAAATAAAATTAAGACAATTATTTAATTATTATAATACCAAGAGATAAAGAACATGCACTTGAGCTTTAATTCGTTATTATTGCGAAATGTTAGTTCAATAGAATATGATAATATATTGTATAACACACGATTATGTGAGTATATGAAACCAAGCACAAAAATATACGATCCTCAAAGAAATTTTCAAACAAATGGATACAAATAAAAAAAAAAAAATTTTAAGTAACGTTTTTTTACTTGCAAATTCCATTGTTCGTGAGCTATCCAGCAAATCAAGTAAAGTTTTATAACTTCTACTTATTCATAACGTAAGCTATGTTTTGATAAATGCCATGTAGTTATCTGTGAGTCTACAATTTGTACTATAACTATATAGTTGTCTGTCAAGCGTGGCTGACCCAATGTCAACTTCTTTATTTGTTTGTTATTCACGCATTTCTTGACATTCCACTCTTATAATTTGTAGAGATGTGGTCTGAGTATTGCTCTTTTGATACGTGTTAATTATATTTTTTAAAACTGTGATAAATTCCAGAGAAACGACAAAAAATTCAAAGACATATTTCAACACAAAAAAAGGTTTTGAGCAAAAAATAATAGCACCATCATAAAGAGCAGGTCAAAATATATCGATTTATTTTATTTTCATTATTTGTTTGGATTTTTCCCAATCCGTACGAGCGAGTTAAACACGGTGTGCTCGAGCAAAAAATGCACCTCACGCGCGAGGTGGCCCGATCTCGCTGGACGCGTTTATATACGGAAGCTGGAGGCGGGCAAGGTAGGCATGGAATCGGGAATAAAAAAGGAATATAAAAAGGGAAAAATAGATTTAGATTTACAAATATCATATTTGGTTTAAATGCAAACAAGCCAGGATATGTATAAAAAAGGGAGGCGGGAAGAGCTAGCCTGGAATAAGGCATAAGAAAACGGAAATAAATTCACTTTTTGTACATAATAAAGATAGACAGGAGCAGGTGGCCTTAATTATGACTAATCGTAGAATAAACGGACCTAATTAATTAAGATAATACAAAATAGGCAAAGAAGTTAAAAGTTGTGCATACAAAAGTGGAGGATTATAAGACGGTAGGATTTATAAAAAGAACAACAAAGGAAAATAGACTTGAAAAAATCAATCATAATTTTACAAAAGAAAGGGAGACTGTTGTCTATCAGAAAATTGAAAAAAATGATATGCTTACTTATATTTCCATCATCTGTATTATAGTACAAAAAAGAAAAAAGCAGAGAGAGAACAATAAAGCGATAAGAAAAAGTTACAGGTGAGTTCAGAAGCTTTCAAGTGATAGACTGTAGGATCTGCAATAAAAGAAAAAAAAAATATATGAAGCACACATTGCCTTGTAAAGAGGAAAAAAAATAACAAATAAAATATTAATGATGTTTGTCTGAAATATATGATTAAAAGATATTAAAGATATATGCAGGAAGAAGATGATTCATGTGAAAATATAAGATATTTATGTAGGTAAATAAGGCACGACAATAAAGATTAAAAGTTCAGAAATATGTTATGCGTCATAAATTATAATTTTATGTTAATGTAACATGATATTATAACAATTTGTTATATGTTTAATCAATTACATAGGTTACTCAATTAAAAATGATATTAGTACTTACGTAAGAGGATAAGAAATTTTAATCGTTATGAAACAAATGAAGTGAATGTAGAAGTAGATAAAAATCTATATATGACAAGAAGAAAGATAAAATAAACAATTTACATTTACAAATATTAAGTAAGAATTTCAAAATAATATCTTATTATAAACTAATATCCATTATTTATTCTAAAATAACCGAAGATAACAAACAATGGCTCATAACACTTTCTGTAATAATAATGATTGCGGAAATATTGTATAAATATACATATGAATCAATGTTAACCTTAAATACCAAGTAGAGTCATTAATAGTATTAAAATATTCATAAACATTTGATAAATTAGTAAATTAATTTCATGTATTGACTATGTCTGTTCAAATTTTTAGCAAATTTTTATGAGACTGCTTTGGTTATCTATGTTTATACACATATATGTGTATTAAATAATGAGCTTTTTCATTTATTGTTCAGACATAAAAATTAAAAAAATTTAAATATTGGGTTTGGCGCACGCAGCACGCAAGGGGCGGAGCCTCACTAGAATGTATATATATATATATATATACATAATAAATGAAATACACGAAAAATTGTGCTAGTGATATTTTATATGAAAATTACATTGTTCATGATTAAAACGCCTTAGCTAATATTATTTTAGTAATAGTTTGCTGGATTACAACGTAATCATGATTTCTGAATCCATGATCTTCTTTTCGCAATTTACATGAGTCGGTTGACTTGTTAACGCGAACAAGATTTATTGGGAAAATTAAAAATATTCTGGAAATTTGAATAAATTTTCAAAATAGTACGGGAGAAAATTGTGTATAATTCGTCGTAGATACAATACAAAGTGTCATGAGCAGTTCCAAAATTACTCCATTAAAAATAAAGTGCTTTAAATATAATGTTTTTTATTTAAGTCCTCAATTTTGATAAACAAAAGGAACAGAATTTTTTTTTAAAAAGGTATCTCTGCAATAATTGGTCGCACAGTAACTTTTTATATTAATATCTGCACAAAAATCGAAGCAACTTCATGAGATTAAGAGAAAAAAAATATGAAATCAAGATTCCAATCATTTTTATTGCAAAATGTTAGTTACATACTATAAATTTGTATATTTTATAATTAAATAATGAAGCACACGTTTATGTTAGTATGTCAAATCAAATACGGTAATGTACGATTCTTTATGAAATTTCAGGACTAATGGAAACCTTCAAGTTATATTTAGTTGCTTATTCCATTGTTCGTGAACTATTTAGCGGGTCCAGCAAAGTTTATGATTTTTATTTATACCTACCGTAACCTATATTTTGATGAATTTTAAGCATCATAGTTGCATTCCAACAATGGTTATTCAAATAGAACGAAGAAGCAAATTTTCGTGGATTTTTGTCATCTACGACCGGACTATTGGTGACGGAAAAAATTGATTTTTGAATAATTTGTGATAATCCAGTGAGCTAAAACTTATAAATAAAACATTTAGCTTTACGGACCGTTGTATTGCTTATATTTATTAAATTCTGAAAAAAACAACGATTTTCTGCCATAAGTTTAATAATAACTGAAATGCAATGGTACGTTTAAGTTTCAAAATAGAAATATAAAATGAAACAATAGTTCAGAGCGATTAAAAAAAAATAAAAGAAACAATTTTACTAACGTAATTTTAGCTCCCTTCTCCCTCTCGTCAAAGACATAAAATATAGAGAGGATAATAAAGATATAATGTAGAATACTTTATTCGTAGCTTACACTCTTTCATAATCATCTGTTAGCTATAACACAATTTTATATTTCATTTTCTTGACTAGCACACCGCAGCCACAACTTAATCTAGTCTAACCATAATCAGTCTCCCCCTAAGTCCAAACCTGAAATTTGGTTCGTTTTTCTGTAAAATTATCCTAATAATATTTTCTACATTTGGTAATTTTCTTGATTAGGTAGAGTAATTATATACTTTTTCTTCCGAATTTGTCCTTCAGTTTACATTTTATCGCACAGTTGTTTACATACATTAAAACATATATCTTATATGATTTTTATCTATATATTCAAAACTTCCATGAGGCATATAAAAAGGTGAGCTAAACTTTTCTATTGTCATACTTACTTGTATAAAATCAAACAATTCTTTAAAAATATTAAAAAGTGCACGACATTATATACATCTGTGTAATAAATCAAATTTTATATTATGATCAAGCAATCACAACAATAGAAGTCATAACAAAGACAACTTTTTGTAATACTATAAAAGTTTGCCTTATATCAATAATGTATAAGTTATCAAAATATAAACAGTTAAGTAATCAAAAATTGATTTATATAGGAAAGGTTTACAAAAAGCCAGAAGATTCTGTAGGTTATAATTTTAGATCTCTTATAAATATGATTTAAAAATATATTTATGATCATCATTTTACTAAACTTATATTTAATCGAACATTTTTTTACAAAAAGCAGTTGGCTTAAAGTTCCCTAACTTTTTGCAAAAAAAAAATTTTTGAGGGGCAGGTAAATGAAAGGATTTGCAAGACTTTCATACGAAAGTGATGATTCTATGTATGTATAAAAGACCTAGATTTTCTACATCCAAAAAAAAATCTTTTGTAAAGAATTATTTTTATATTTATACGAAACAATGTCACCAGAAATATTTTCCGAAATAAAATCATGCAAAAAAAATCGTACACGACAAAGCAACATGACAGTAGGTTCTTCTTTAAAAAAATATTAATTTTAAGTGTCATATTACATAAATTAGACAGATTTGAAAAAATCCTTAAATGATCTATTACAAATAAAATTCCACGTTTTTAAATAATGAGATATTAGAAAACATTAAACCCAATTAATTATAAGTTTTGAAGGAAAACGATAATGATATTTTAATAAAAAATTATATATCATTATTATAGCATTGAATTTAATTTAATTTTTTATCAATAAAAATTAAAAATCATTAATAAAATATACAGATGTAATATATGTTTTCCAATTAAAAAAAAAATAAAATATTTTCGTCAAAATTTATTTTGAGTATGCATGATAAACATAATTTGTATGATGATAGTAATATTATTAAAAAAGTATAAGAATCGTCAAAATAATAATATTAAAAAAAATATTTATCTATTAATTTAATATAAGGTATGACAAAAATAAAAGAATAAGCAGAACAAAAAAGAAGAAGTAACATATTAATTCATGTATAGAATATATATATATGGGGGGTTGGCGCGCTAAGATATATACATATTTACCTATATTATATAGTTAATTGTGTGGGTCATTCCACATATCCCCCCCCACAGACCCCCCACGGCCCCGCCACAGCTCCCCGTAGACCCCCCACAGACCTTCCGCAGACCCCCCACAGACCCTCCATAGCCCCCCACAAAATTTTTCTTGACCCCCACAGACCCCCCACAGACCCCCACAGGCTTTTCTCAGATCCCTATGATCCACTTTACTTTCTAACATAGTGATCACTAACCATCTCACTCCTAACTATGTAAGAACTTAAAATTTTACTCAGATCTTCTAGTTTTCTATGCCGTATAGTTTTTTGCAATTTTTAAAATTGTGGATCAACAATGGCGGAAAAGAAGAAGAAGTTACGTGAATAATTTATAATTTTTGTTAAATTTTTAATTTTTTGATTACTTCCTGACATCAAATCAACCTCAGATTCAGCCCACATCCTTAGTTCTAATAGCAATGCAAGGTAGTATGGTTCATATCATTGTAGATCCAACATGGCTGACATCAGAAAATGGCCTACTACACTTTTTTTAGAACCCCCTTGAGATGGGTATCAAATAAAAGAGCTTGACGAATAGAATACAATGAGCTGTCGTACGTTATATTATATCAAATATGGCGGCAAAAACAAAATGATGGATAAAATTTTTCTTATATAACCCCGTGTATATGGGTGTCAAATGGAAAGGTTTGACGAAAAGTGAATATAATAAGTTATGTTGCCTTATTTAAAATGTTTTATGGCAAATGAAAAAAAGTAAAGGAGTTTCATTTTTCTGACAACTTTTATTCTGATTTAGGTCAAGGATATTCTAATGGCAAAGGAAAAAAAGGGAATATAAAGAAATTTACTGTATTTGTACACTGCTATCATTAGATTACCTTTTTATAACTAAATTTTAATCATGATCTTGAATAAATCTATAATTTTTTAGAATCTCAGGAGCAGCACAAGCATTTTCAAACCTTTTATCACGTTTTCTCTGCATTTTGTTATGGAATTGTATCCGGCTGATTCGTTTCCAAGTCCCGTGGCCAGTCCTGGTGTAGGTTTTTCCTCAGGAAAGAGGTTTTCCTGCACAACATATTGCTTTGTGGAGTGTAGCCTGGGTCACCCTAGGCAAATACGGGACTGATTGGTGAATGTAAGGGGGATAGGTGTAGGGAAAAGAGGGGACAGGGGATACAAGTAATCGGAGATGGGTTAATATGAAGTACAGAAGGTAAAACAGTAGACAAGGGGTTCTGGTGGAGAAAAGGGTTAATAGACAGGGCTAACTTCCACACAAAGGTGGTGGAAAGCCCTCTGCGTACTGTGCCAATAGGCTGTGGGCGGTGAAGAGCGTAAAAATACAATAAAAAAATTTTTAATCATCGTTGTATATTATTTTGCTTTAAGAGCATAGAATTTGCGATTTTCATGATCAGGTATTTTTTGAGGTTACGTAAAAATTCTGATGTGATGGAGCAAGTTGAACCCCAAATCTTAATTAAGCACCTCTAAATACATAAAAAATATAATATATTCGCTTATTGGTACCCTAAATTTTTTTTTGTGGTCCTGTGTTATCATTAGTCTGCCATAAATCATTTTGAATAACGTAACATAACTTATTATATTCTTTTTTCGTCAAACCCTTCCATTCGACACCCATATACAGGGGATTTAAAAAAAAAACCTATCTGCCATTTTGGTTTTGCCGCTATATTGGATATTATATTACATACGACGGCTCATTGTATTCTATTGGTCATGCTTTTTTATTTGATACCCATCTTGAGGGGGTTCTAAATAAAATGTAGTAGGCCATTTTCTGAAATTGCTTGATCTACAATTTTATGGACCATACTACCTTGCATTATTATTAAAACTAAGGATGTGGGCTGAATGAAGGCCGATTTGATTTTGGGAAGTAATCGAAAAATATAAAATTTCATATAAATTATAAATTGTATAAGTACTTTCTTCTTCATTTCTGCCATTGTTGATCTGCCATTTTGGAAATCGCAAAATACCATACGGCATAGAAAACTAGAAGGTCTAGGAAAATTTTTGAGCCCAAATGCGTTTAATTATCTCTAAACGAAAGTTTAAGGGGGAATGGCTGATTTGACAAAGAATGCTGAAATATATTTATATATATATGTATATATATATACTCCTATAATATATAGTTGTATGAACCATAGTGAGTTCCAGCCCCCACCCATTAAAAAAACAACAGGTAGGGTGCAATGGGCAGTCAAAGCAGATATTGACTGAAGCAAAAGAGTTAGAGTAGAAAGTTGAAATCAAACATTATGTTTATGGCCTAAATTATAGAATGATATTGCACATACGTAGCGAAGACATGTCTATAAAACAGAAAAAAACGAAGGCATATTTAAAATATGATGTTGAGTTTAAATGCAAACAAAAAAGGATATATATGGATACTAGAGGCAGGAAGGGTCGGCATGAATTTGGGAATGAAAAAGAAAATTAAAAGCGGAAAAAATAGATTTAGATCTACAAATATCATGGTAGGTTTAAATGCAAATACACCAGGATACATATGACAAATAGAGGAAGGAATAGTAAATACCTAGAAATAGGCATAAAAAAAAACAAAAAAATTTACTTTATTAAAATAATAAAAATGAACAAGAGTAGTAGGTATTTAAGTAATGTTTGGGTTCTATTGTTTATGTTTTGCGCTTTTTTCTTTTAAAGAGCAAAGAGATAGTATTTTTCTGCTAATCCTCGTTTCTTCTACGGACTAGTTTCTCTGTGTTTTTAGTGTAAACATTTTTTTTGTTTTTGTACGCGCTCTTTCCTCTTTATTACATTTGTGCAAGATTAAAACTTATATTATGCACTGAGGTTACACTGTAATTTTTCTTCGCCTTTTTTTTCTATGTATTTTTATTTTTGTTTATTTTTACCGCATTTTCCCATATTCAGGGATTAGTATCATAGTCGCAGGGTTACTTGTACATAATGCGTATTTGTTATGCAAATGGATTTCGGTATACTTTGTTAATAATATTTTTTTATATTTATACGCTTAGATTGTACACTATGTTAAGTCAATCTCCTGGGGCAAATGGCTTCGAAATAATATATCAGCAGATTACTTTAATATTAAAAACTGAAGAAAATTTATTGCACGTATCAAGAAAATGACTTATACGCAAGTCAAACTGGCAAAGGCCTCGTCATCTCTTCTCTTTTCGCTGATTTGACGTTTAAGGACTGTGTTAGTGTCTGTTAAAGAGAATTAAAAGATAAACATTATATCGAGCCACTTTTTTTACTTTTTGTATGTTGACGATTCAGTTACATGTGTTCATAAAGAGAGTTTAGAAACTATCATCCAAGTCCTCAATGACTATGAAATTCATTTAAAATTTACAGATGTAGTAGAAACTGACCGCAAAATAAATTTCTTAGACATTACACTGATCAATAAAAATACTAAGATCATAACAAATTGGTATAGAAAAGAAATATCCACAAATAGAGTTTTAAATTTTGACTCGAGTCACACTAAACAGCAAAAGATTATCATAATTTCTAATTTAATATATAAAGCTATAAAATTATCAGATTAATCTCTCTATGGTAATAACATTCGAATTCCAAGGCAAATGCTACATAACAACGGTTATACAAATTATATTATGAAACAATACATTTAAAAACGAATATCCATTATTAACAGCAAAAACACTTTAAAAAGTGCAGAGAAAGTTTTAAACAAGAAATCAATATTTACTCTTCCATACTTCCATATTTTTTGATATAATCAGACAATATCTAAAAAAGTTTATCATAGAAACAGTTTCCGGAATTCATAAGAAACTTAATAGTATTATTCTACTGGGCAAACATAAGATACAAATTTTGGATAGCACAAATGTAATATATGTAATCTCATGTGGGAACTGCCCTGCTAAGTACAACGAAATGACAATAAGAGCTCTAAAAGAGAGAATGAGTAATTACACATCCGATTCAGTGGTCTCATTACAACAAACTTCTAATAGGCACACCTGTAAATGGAATGATATTAAAGTATTAGACACTGAGCCAAATTGTAATACACGTCGAGATTCCAAAATGCTTTACATTGTCTTTAACAGTCATAATATAAATTAAAAAGAAGATATACATTAATTAAGTTATACGTACAGAAGATTCTTCAAATCTTTACGTTTCAGCTCTAAGGGTATATGTACGGAATATAGATATACACGTGTTTATCTGATAAGGTTATGGTACCCTTTTGATAAGCACACCGTCATGCATATGAAAGAAAATTACTGTGTATCGACAAGGCCTTTTCCAGTTTGACTTGTGTGTAAGTCGTTTGCTTGATACCTGCAATAAATTTTTTTCAGTGTTCAATAAGAAGGTAATCTGCTGGTATATATTTTGTAAATTCGTACTTACAAAATCAGTCATCATAATTGATTAAGTTTGTTAACAAAAGCCTGAATCGCTTGGTACACTAGTCGACAAAACGACGCATAAAAACAAGTGTTTCTATTTCAAAGCCATTTACCACAGAAGATCGACGTAACATAATGGATAATCCAAACTACATGGAGGGCGAAAACAGATTCGATTTTATACGCTTAATCTTGAGTAGAAAATAATTATAATTTGGTTGGTAGTAAAATAAAAATTGTTGAATGTGAGTAAATATAAAAGAATTAAATTTCTCAAGAATTGTGTAGCAGTATATCTGCCCTTATTCAAATTATCTATGGTATAAAACATACATAGTTAGTGTATCCATTTGGTTATGTAAGGTGTACGTGTCAAAGTTATTGGCGAGAATGTCGATGTCAACGGCTTTACTGGGTCTGATCCATATAACTAGGTTTGTTTTTGTTAGTAATAATAAGCAATTATACGTTTTAATGTTAGTATGTTGGATACTTTATTTCTTTTTTTTATAATATTGTTATCATCATTATAATTATTATTCTAGTCGAGAATGCCGTTCTAAGGCTGTACTGCTTTAAAAAAATTATTTGCTCGTTTATGGTTTGTTGTTGTCCAGATGTCGGCTTTCATTCGACGGCCCTGTGCGTCTAGATCATATTGCTGACTTGCTGTGCAGGTGTTGGTTGTCCCCGCATCTGGATGGCAATCGGACTTAGCTCGTTGCTATTGCTAATCGTTATTTCGATAGCAATTAATTGTTATTACCTGTGAACAATCTATAAAAGATTAATGAAGAGGCCCCCCATCAAAAAAGGCACTTCCATATTTGCTAGTAAGGAGAAAGAGAAAGGGCGTAAAGTAGCTACAGCATTCCGCACCCAGTATGCCAGTTTTTTAACAATAGGTATATTGCTTTCTTTAATTAATCTCTTTTCTATGCAATTTCGTTTGGCATTCCCTCTTACACGTAGTATTACTTAACATAACTTATTTCAATCATTTGTTTACTTACTAATAGTCTTTTTTTTGCAACTGTTTATGCTATCCTATCATTATTATTATAATCATTTTTATATGCAACGACGCAATTAACATAGTTTGTTTTAGTAAATGTGAGAGGAAGCGTTGATTACGTAAGTAATTATCTTATATTTTTTTGCTTAATGTTTATTTCGACACTAATCATTATGCTTGCATTTTTCTTTTTTTTTAAAGGAAAAAAAATAGTTTGCATAAGTCTGCGTGAATTTTAAAAGATGTCTATTTTTGGAGTGGATTAGTAAGTTTTTTTTTCTTGCGTTTGCCGTCAGAGGTTTAGTATTATATTAAGAAAATCTGTGTAAGATTTTTTTTTCTGCGGGCAGATGCTCTTGTTCTAAGGTATTTTTGGAGTATTATCGACACTTTTTATCATCGTTTGGCGAGTCGATAACAGTTTTCTTCTTTTTATTACTGCACATTTTTCTTGCCATGATGTCTCCGTCATGCGATAATGATAAAGACTGCTGCTCTGGTCGTAAAGCTGGTATTATTTTCGGCCGAGGGTCGATTCATGATTTCTGTAGACCTTTCGTGAATGTGCACAGGCATATCTGTCTAGGACGTTCGAACTGCTTTTATGAGACTTCACAATTACTTTCTTTAACAGTAACTCTTATTTCTCTTGTTTTCAGAACTTCCAGCTACTATTTCCTGTCGATAACTATTTAATCTGGGTCTATTAAACAAACGTCTGATCATACTTTTTCCTTTATAAGCAAAAATACTGTCGGTTTTCTAGGTTTAATGATGATAAACCTCCTTTTTTTCGTTTTTCTTTTTTTTTTTGTTATTGTTGAGGGTAGAGGTAACTTAGGTAACTAGGATTATTCGTAAGGTAGGTAAGTAATGGACTGAAACTGACTGCCTGGTTAATAAAAATGGTTAATTGGGGCCAATATCGTAAAAAACAATGTAGCGACTGGTAATCGAAGTAATTAAAAAATTTTCGCAATCTCCATTTTCGTGTTCCATACTTCCTCTAAAATCTACTTATTACATTTGTGTCGAGTAAAGATTAATTAACACATACCTTACATATTTTATCATCTTTATCAAATCATATTTTATATCCATTTTGTTAGTTCTTCCTTTTTTGCAACACTTTTTTTTTGTTCATAATATTAATTAAAATCTTTTTTTTTCATGCTTAAGTGACATGATGTTACTGCGTTCTTTAATCAAACTATTGCAGTAATATGTATCTTTTAATCATTTTTTTGTTTGTTAGTGCAGTACAATCACTAGATTTTGTTTCTGCATTCAACCATTGGGTCTTTTGACATTTTTTTTCGTATTTAATGCTCTGAACCATTGCTATTATTTCATGCAAGAGGTGATATGCAAATTAACAAAATAATTCATGGGTTGCCCAATATAATCTTATTTATCGTTTATCATCTGATTGTCCCGCATATTAGGTGCACAGCTATTGTGCTGTTTCAAAAATTTCATTCACTGCTCATTCTTTCTTCTATTTTTGCGACACACCTAAATGAGAATGAAACTAATTATAATAATTTCAGATTTATACGTTTTTTTTTTCCTTCATTATTGTTACGGATTGTTATCATTTTTTACATGTTGTAATATTTTTACTTCTATTTTGTTCACTGACTATTTGTTATGTATATTTATCATCAATTATGCTATATATTTTTTTTTATTTGTCGCACATCGGAAACGGAAAAAAAAAAAATTTCAAGAGCTGATTCCTGAATATTTTTTTAAATTTATCTTAGATAATTAAAGTTAAGCTATTTATTTTATATTTAATGTAAGCATATTGTGGGGCGTATTTGACTTTTTACGGTTCTTTAAGGACAAGCACGGACGCTACTCCCATGAAAAACTTAGTGTTAAGTTTTCTGTCATAATAGTATTTTGAACGGAATTTAGCTTGTACCTGTTTGATGGATACTATAGTGCGCATTTCCGATAGACTCAGAAAATTATTCGAAATACTTGTCGCACGTTGTAATATCTTCTTGACACTTAATGTTTGAAGGGATGAAAGCTTTTTGTCTGAAAAGTAGTTGGTAAGGTGTGTATCCTGTACTCTTATATTCCGAGATATCGAATGCAAGCATACACAATGACAAAAACTCGTCCCATTTTTCGGCTTTTTCAAGATGTGCCTTTAACTATTCTGCTCAAAATTCCAATCTTGTGTGATCCTACTTTAAGTTTTGCTAATGCCTTTGTGTCCGCCAACTGCAGATTTTGTGGTATTCTTTTATGACCCTATATTACTGGTCGGCCGGCGGTACTATAAGTGTATTTGGATATAGTACAGCTGCTACTTTGAGGTCTTTTAAAATTTCTTCAATTTAGTCCACTAAATATTGCCACTGATTTATGTTTAGAGTTACTAGGTCTTTCACAATTCCTATAGTATTTATTTTATTTAATTAATAATAATGCACAACATTTTTTGTGTAGAACATGACTTTATCCAATAGAAAGCTTGAAAGCGCCAATATTTCGACATCGTGTTGATGTCCTCTTCAGGCCCTCGACAATAACAATATACAATATACAACAGAATATAAAATACAAATAGACAATATAAAAACTGTGAAATTGAAAATACCAGTGCAAGTAAAGAGATAACACTATGCTACATGACTAGGGCGCTGACAAGACTAGTGCATGGTAATAAATATGAATAATTCTATGTAAAGTATAATAAAAAAGCAGTTGGACTAAACGACAAGTATGTACAATGAAGTGAGAATGAAAATGGCAACAGACCAAGTGGAAGTACCTGTGGATGGATAGGGAACTATAGAGAAGAGTTCAGTGGATAACACTAGTTGAAAAAACCAGGATGTGGGACAATGTAAGAGGTAAGTGTAATATGCGTATAAAACGTGTATAAGGTATATAAGCGGGTAAAACCATAAAAACAATTCCGGAATGAGGTAAAAGACAGATTGTAATAGAATTAATGTTTAACATCTCGTAAAAACTTCGTGTACATTGGATGCAGCTTGTTAGAGTCCAGTTGCCTATTGACATTATTGTTATAAATAGATATGTATATAATTTCAGAAAATTCCCGTCTAAATTTTTTATGTTCCTGGTCTTAAATTTTAATGTTTTTAAAATCAAAGGAGTAATGAGACTGGTGTGTGTATAGAGAGATGGCTGATCTGTCATCATGGTTTTTGACCGTTCTCAAATGTTCATTAATACGAATGCACAGAAGTCTTTTAATTTGACTTATATAACAAATACTACATTTACAAATCACTATGTAGACGATACCACTCCTCTAAAAATTGAGTATCTGGTCCTTTCCTAGTCTGATAATGTCAGAAAATTTACAATTATTAGCAAAAATTACTCCAATATTGAACTGGTAAAAAATTGAACGTAAAGTACTCTCAAATTGCTGATTTGCGGGAAACAATAAATAATCTCATTCTTGCTTCATTGTACATACTTGTCGTTTAGTCCAATTGCTTTTTATTATAATTTATATAGATTTATATTTATATTTATTACCATGCACTAGTCTTATCAGCGCCCTAGTCATGTAGCATAGTGTTATCTTTTTACTTGCACTGGTATTTTGAATTTCAATTCTTATATTGTCTTTCAGTTCTTATATTGTCTTTTTGTATTTTATATTCTGTGTTATATTGTATATTGTTATTGTCGAGACCCTGAAGAGGACATAAGCATGATGTCTAAATATTGGCGCTTTCAAGCTTTCTATTGAATAAAGTCATGCTCTACACATGAAATGTTGTGCAATATTAATAATTATATTATGACAAAGGAGGAAGTTATGTGAGATAAACAACCAATGTATTGATTTTATTTGGAATTACTAGTGCTTTTAGAGACACTAATCATTTTTAATGTCAGATTTCAGCGCAGTATAGGCAAAGTGTTTTTTCACGTATATACGTATCAAGTGTACTTTTATGTCTTTTAATAACATAGCGTTTCCCATCTTTTTAGTGTTATTGTTTAAAACCAATGGATTTATATAGCTACGTTTATAGAGTGCGTCAATGGTCTTGGTATCAGGGATGCTATCTGTTTTTGAGACAAAAAGTAAAATTTTCCAAATATCTGAATAGGTAATCAGTAACTTTCATCACTGTTTGAAGTGTTGATGGGTTCTTATTTTCCTTTGGTGCCTATAGTGATAGTTCCTGAGGAAGCCTTGTTCTGCATACTCTGTATTTTATTAGAGCGCTTGAATTTAATATGCCACTTCTAATGTCACTTTTTGCTTCGCTTTCCGATTCTACGGGGGCATTCTTTAAGTCGTTTCCTCGCTCTCTGTTACTTTCTGGCGATAAATCAGACAAACCCTGCGAGTTGTGTGCCGATGCAGACTCCAGTGGCGGTGGGGGTTCAGGAGCTAGCAACTAGCGTTTCTCATTCGGTTTCTCTACAATGTCGCTTCTGCAACTACTTTTTCCATTGTCCTCTGCCTTGTCAATTTTTTTATTCTCCGAATAACGTCCTGACTCCTTACATCTTGACGGGTGCCTCTCTGGTTCCGCCTCCAAGATTCTGCTGCAGTCAGGCCTCTTTCCTTTCTTATGGTATTCCTTTATTAGGGCTTAGGAGTGTTGATTTCCTATATATATGTGTATAAATTTTCCACTTTTATTTCCTATAAAATGCTGATAAACAATCTTATCAGGAGTCGTTTGAAAATCAATAAATATGTTTTCAATATATTCTTAGGCACATATAAAAGCGCATTCCTCGTCGCCAAAGGCATTATCGTTTTGAAGTATGTTTTCTATTTTCCCTGGGTTGCTACTTTCATGTATCAATTTTGATTTAAGAAGGGCTTTGTTTTATCGCTAAGAGTGTTAAGACATAAAGAAGAATTGAATAATGGAAAAGACGATTTCTGTCGTAAGGGACGTCCGTTAGCAAAAATTTTTCGTGCGGCCTCGCGCAAAAGAGTCCAAATTTTCGAGTATTAAAATCTCTGTTATTTTATTCATTCGGCGGTGTGTCTTTTCTTATTTGTTTGTGATTTTCTATTGGTTCTGTTTGTAGGGTGCTATTATCAGCATTTTGGTCACTTTCGCTACCTAAATCGGTCTCTTTATTTGACTGATTAGTTGACTGTAGGTCATTGACTGCATCCTCTAGATGTTTTTTTTGGGCTGATCTGTAGTAATAATTTTGCCACGCATCAATTTTAACTCCTACCTTTCCCTAAAAAACTTGGCTTTTTATGTCCAGCCGTATCTTTGTTTGAAAATTGTTAATTGAGTCATCGAGCATTGCGTCAATTTTTCGTTCAGACCTAAACCTTTATTTAGGCGTTCTTAAGTCTGTACGCCATGTAATATATTATGTGCATCCTTTCTCTCAATATATGCCCTTGTGTTAAACGATGCGCTCCGTGCGCGTTGATTCGTCTGTAATTGACACGGTTCGGCTGCACGTGGCTTGACGTCTCTGATTGCTGTCTCTCTTTGCTCGGGGTTCCGTCTTTATCTCGCACATATGGTCTTCTTTCTTTAGGTTTTGCTTCCTCGTTGATTTCGTTTGGCTGCTCACCCGTACACATTTTTTCTCTTGGCCCCGCATTTCTTTTGCTCACTTCCTTTTTCCTTCGCTTCCATCACCAAGCTCGCCTTTACTAGCGGCCATCCCCAGTGCGTTGCTACCTCTTATTTATTTTTCGGCACCTCTTATTCGCCAAATAGTGTGTAGCAGTTTGCTATCATTATTTTTTTCGACTAATCTACAAGTTTGGGTGTATTGGAAAATTTTGTGGGGTATCTATGTATATCTAGCTGGCATTTCCGAATCTTGCATTGTAAATTTTGTGGTTCGTCCCTTTTAAAGGATGGCGTACTTGTAAATTTTACTCTCTTTTTGCATACTCTTGTCTTTTTGCGTGTACACAAGTTTTTAATTAAATGATCCTTGTCATTGAATTTATTTTTTTGTGTCGCTTGCCGCAATTGGCTGTACTCTACCATACTCTTTTTATCTGGAGTTTCTTCTAAGAGTTTATGAGGCTCATCTCTTTATTTTGTGGCTTTCTCTACATTAAGTATTTTATTTCTTTGTGATTCTGTTTTTGGCCATTCTGACTCCGAGTCCGCATCACTGTCATTGCTAATCGAGTATTTACTTTAATTTTTATTTCTCCGGCGTTTTTTTTTCTTCACCTTGTTATTTGACTTGTCTAAATCGAGAATTTTTATTTGATTTTTCCTGTCCTTCCTTATTATGTTTTTCTTTTGTCTTGTGCAGATCTTGTGAATACCTGTCGGTGCAGCGTTCGTCTCACCAAATCCCTCTTTTTTCTGTGCCTTTTCAAGTTCGTATAACTACCTGCGTAGTAATTTTACGTTTTCCTCTCCCTCTTTCAGGATTAGAATTCGCGATAATGCATCAGGTGCTCTATTATCTCTCCTGGGTCTATAGACAACGTTAAATTCGTAGCCATGTAGTTCTACCTCTAGTCTTATAAGTCGCAGGTCCGGTTTTTTCAATGTGTGGTAATGTTTCAGAGGCTCGTGATCGGTAACTACTGTAAATTTCCGTGCAGATCAGTATGGTCTCAACTTATCTTTTCCATGGACTATGACAAGCCGTTTTTTATCGTACGTCGGGTAGCAAGGTTCGCTACCTTTTAGGCAGCGGGATGCATATTTGCAAGGATGATTTTCGCCAATTTTTCCTTGACTTAAAATTGCGCCCATCGCGTAGTCTGTTGCATTCGTTGTAACTATAGGTAGCTTATTCATGTCCGGCACTAAGAGTACAGGCTTGCTACACACAGTGTTCACAAAAGTATCAAATGCTTCTTGTTGAGGTTCCTGCTACTTAAATTTCGTGCCATTTCGTAAGAAGTTCGGAATTTATTTTGCCATTTTTGCGTGATTTTAAATAAAATGACGGAAATATTCCGTTGGACCTAAAATTGTTTAGTTTTCTTCGCGTTTGTAGGTCTTAGATAGTTGCTTACGGACCTAATTATTTTGATGCTTGGTTTTATTTGTCTGTTTCCGACTATGTGGCTTATTAATTTCACTTTCTTCAAGAAACTGCCATTTTTTTTTATCCATTGTTAGGTTTTATCTTCTGAACGTTAAACCATTTTTTATTGTCTTCTTAGTTCTTACAATATGTCGGGAAAAAGCAATATGTCGTCCATGTATACTTCTATCTTATATCTTTGTAGGCTTGCTAGCGCAAGCGTTATCACACCTACAAATCTATTTAGTGAGTCAGTGCAACCCATTGGCATACGTTTGTATCGGTAGTGGCCATCTGGTCTGGAAAATGGGGTCTTATAAGCGTTTTCTAAATCTGTTTCTATTGGAGAGATTTTCATTTTCAGGTCTACTACAGTTATATAGCGGGCAGATGCGAGATGGTTTAGAATATAGCTTTGGAATGTTAGTAGGTGACATGACCCGAACGTAATTTTGTTGAGTACTCTGAAGTCCGTTACCACTCTCTATCTATGTCCCCGTTAAGACTGCGTGCTTGGCTACTATCCATGTGTTGGAAATATACGGTGACGAGAAGGATTCGATGATCACCTGGTCTGTCAATTTTTTCCACTTTTTATTCATCTGCTCCCTCAGAGCGATCAGATACCTGATTCTTTTGGCTACAGTTAGATTGTCTGTCGTTGTGGGTATCTTGTCTTTTAAGACGCTAGTTGCTCTTAGTGGTTCTCCGTCACGGCCGAAAAACCAAGGGTTAAATTCTATTAGTTCGCGCACGTGTTGTAGTTCTTCTTCGTTGCAGCCTGACATGTATGCTGATTTTATTATTTTCATAATTAGTTTTCCTTTATTGGTTACCACGAATTGATTCTTGTTTTAAATCACTGTTTATTTTTACTTTTTTTTATTAGTATAACGTGCCCTAAAAACTCTTATCATTGTTTCCTGTAGACCTTTTTCGTCGTCCCCATTGACGCTATATGTCTCTGTGTCGCAAATTGTCTTACATTTCGATAAGTCTAAGTGGGGTACGATTATTTATGTTGGTTTATCAGTAATATTTATGCATTTGGCATACACTTTACCGTTATCATTGTTTCCAAAAAAGTTGCCAAATAAAATGCCTTCCTCTGATTCTTGCCGAGGTACCCATCCTGTTTGTATGTTAATACATTCTTCTTTTACGAGCGCAAAAATTATGTGTTTCGTCTTAGCGAGAATTTCGAAGTTTTTGGAACCTTCAAAGGAATCTGGGTGCCGTTTAATATTATAATACATTTCTTGGCGCATATGTAGCCATCATGTTTTTTTATAGGTCACATCCGAACACTCCTTCTACTTATATCAGGAAGTCGTCAGGGACTACCTATAAAGTGCATATCATCCTATTCAAGGTACCTCAGATGGGGTGCATGAGAACTGTCCACCCTATTTGAAGTTGGCCGCAAGTACTGACTCGCGCTCATTGGCCGGGAAGTCAGCGGATGATTTGAATCAATTAGGTCTGGTCTACAATAAGTGTGTAAGAAATTACTATAACAAATGAATGAAGGATTCAGGTATAAGTATGTTATGTAATTCTAGCGTTGAAATTAACCACATTATTAATAACAACACACAAACTGATACCAGGTGACCAAGAGCGCTGACTTTCCTGGGGTTTGAATTAATAAAAATATTAATAATAACAGCGCTGATTTTTCTTGCGTTTAAATTAATATTATTTCTATCAATAACATATAAACAAATACCAGGCGAGCCAGAGCGCTGACTTTTCCCGGGTTTGGATTGATAAAATTAATAATAATAAAATAAGCAGTAACAACAGGGGACTAAAAGCGCTGATTTTTCTTGGGTTCAAATTGATAATTTTTCCATCAATAACACAAAAAAAATTACCAGGTGAACCAGAGCGCTGATTTTTCTTGGGTTCAAATTGATAATATTTCTATCAATGAAATAAGAAGAAATACCAGGTGACAGAGGGCGCTGATTTTTCTTGCGTTTAAATTAATAAAATTATTATTAATAACATAAACCGTAATAACAGGGGACCCAAAGCGCTGATTTATCTTGGGGTGAAATTGATGATATTTCTTTCAATAACATAAGAACAAATACCAGGTGATCCAAAGCGCTGATTTTTCTTGAGTTTAAATTGATAATATTTTTATCAATAAAATAAGAACAAATACCAGGTGACCCATAGCCGTAATTTTTCTTCGGTTCAAATCGATAATATTTTTATCAATAACATAAGAACAAATACCAGGTGACCAAAAGCGCTAATTTTCGTTGCGTTTAAATAAATAAAATGATTATTACTAACAAAAGCCGTGATAACAGCGGACCCAGAGTGCTGACTTACCTCGGGTTTCAATAAATAAAATTATTAATGATGACATAAGCCGTAAGGACAGGGGACACAAAGCGCTGTTTTTTCTTGCGTTTACATTGATAATATTTTCATCAATTACATAAGAACAAATACCAGGTGACCTACAGCGCTGATTTTTTCTGCGTTTAAATTATTATTTTTATTAATAACATGCAAATAAACACCAGGAGCCCTAGAGCGCTATTTTTTTCTGCGTTTAAATTGATAATATTGTTATCAATAACATAAGAACAAATACCAGGGGCCCCAGAGCACTGATTTTTTTTGCGTTCAAATTGATAATATTTCTATCAATAACATAAAAACAAATACCAGGTGTCCCAGAGCGCTGATTTTTTCTGCGTTTAAATTGATATTTTTCTCAATGACATACGAACAATCACCAGGGGCCCCAGAGCGCTGATTTTACTTGCGTTTAAATTGGTCTGTTTTGCAACGCAGGATAAATTTAAGGAGCAAACGAGTGCCGAATTTTTACGGACACAATCATTATTTTTGCAGTTTATTTACCCTAACTTCAATTATATCTCTTCTTACCCAGTAAATTTTTTTCACGCCGCTGAAAATAGCTGTAAGCAATCAGGTTTTACAAGCTTGATCTGTTTAGCAACGCGGACAAATTTCAAGGAGCAACCGAGTGTCGATTTTTTCGATCAAATCAATTTTTTTTACATTTTTCTTACAAATACTTCAATTTTATATCTCCCTATCAAGTACATATTATTACATAGCCAAAAATACTTCGCAGTAGTCCTCGATTTTATTTATTCTAGACAATTTACTGTATGAGACAATCGAATTTATTCTTTTTAACTGTGTTTAACAATATTTTGAATTTTTGGCCTCTTCGATACATGTTGGTGCCAATTACAAAATGAGTTCGTTATCCTATTGACACATGTTTAATAGCGCAATAGAGACTCTTTAGTACGTCACGGCGAATTGTTACTGTTGCACTAAGTTGTAAGTTTACAATTTGGACATAATTAAATTTCACTGTTTTACTACTTAACATGTGAAAAGTAACTGTTTCCATTATGGACATGCACTTTTTGTAATAAGCTGTGTACTCATCACCATTATACGTATGTACAGCGAGTATAAGTGACGATTTCTCGGAATCTAACAGTTTCGGACAGTGTATTACGCATGCACAGGTTTTTAAAGTAAATATTCCGCTGAACACGCGGCGTCTATTTGCGGTAGAGAGCGGCGGCGTTTCATTTCGCAAACTGTGGGCAACCGTTGCAGTTTTCCGAGAATCCCACTACTTCGTACTTACTAGATTTTCCACAGCAGTTATAGCCTTTACACTAACATGCATGCTGCAGCTGATTGCAGGACACTGAGGTGCGTGGTTCAGTTACTTGTAAGAGTTTCATGCGCGTGCTTTTAGTCCTTGCAAGACAACGAGCCGTTGTCGTCCGTGTTTCTTTGTTTTTTAAAAGTTATTAAATTAAATATTATTATTTATCACGTGGAGCCATGGGCTGTAAGAGTGTGATGAGGGGGTACTTTGATGAGATAAGTGGATTTCATTATCAATCCAAAAAAATTTACCTCAACGGCTCTAGGTAAAATTCCGTTATTTCATGTGGGTGCCAAGTGTGCCAAGTGTTTGTATAACAAAACAATTATTACAAACATTTTCCACAGAGCTTTTAAATGCTGTCGTTTACGTCTAAAAATTGCCGATAAACGGTACCCTGCAACAGCGACGCTGCAAGCTGACGGAACGTACAGAATAAAGCAGGAACACAATCACCAACCCGATCCTGACCTACCAGCCGTTACTCAAATAAAGAAGGACATTAGGAAGGCGGTGCAGCAACCTGGTGCCACTAGTGTAAAAATAGCATTTGACGATATTCGTACAAAGTAATTGTATAATTTGATGTGATCTTATACGTATACGTATGTTGATGGACATATGGGTAATTCTGCCGTAACTGGCTCAAATAAACTTCAAATTTTGTTGAAAAAAAATTTGGTTCAATAAAATTTTTTTTTAAATTTTTTAATTGTTAATAGCATACGTAACGAACATCCAAAGTAAATTTACTACAAAGTTTATCCGTCAAAAGTTATACGACGATTCATGTTTGTGAATTTTTGTCAATTTTTACAAAAACATGTCTACTTTCAATGCTTATGGGCAGACTATTTGCAAAACTGGAGAGCTCCAACTCGCCTTAAACGAAAAAGTGTAAACAATGATTTATTCTGAATAAACTACGGGAAATCCCGTAAAAATCAATTAATTCTAAAAAAGCTGAATTTAAAGTAACTGTGCATTCTGACAGTACGCTCTAATACAGCTTATATATTTTCTATGGTGTCGAATGATTTGTTGAAAAACGCAGAATGCCATATTTTTGTTGACGTTATTATCGATCAGAAGGTAAAAATAAAAGAACCCAGGTTATCAACTCAATTTTTTGGTGAATTGTAGCAATCCGAAGATAAGAAGAAAATTGAGTTACAGGAAAATGGAGCGAGATCTTTTCACACTAAAGGCTAAAGCATCTTTAGTTAAATGTATGACACACGTCAAAGATTTAAAGAAATCGCATGAGCAGTTTCAGAGCGGATCTGTCGCTTAGAAGTATGGCGACGAGATAAACAAATTGGAATTAATTTTAATTCACGATGGGTCAAAGGAGCATCAACTATTTTTCGATAGGAAGTTCATCGAAAATTTTGAGGCAAAACCTGTAGTCTTATGCTGCGACGGGACGTTCAACATTGTGCCAAAGATAAAGGGAGCAGAGCAGTTCGTTACTATGACGGCTTACGTAGATGGCTCTGTAAGTAAATCAATATCATATTATTATTGTTTCAACTATTTTCAGAATAAACAGCGTACTTTCTTAACAAATTCATTACAAGCGTACGCGTGATATGAAAAAATTTTTTTGTTAAACAACATAAACTACGTATACATATTTATATATATATATATCTTCCTATATTATATAGTTGTACGATTTGAGGTGAGCACTGGCTCCCCCACGCCCCCCCCCCACCTCACCCCCCAATCACGTAGCTATTCGTTCATTTTTACGTGATTTTTAACCCATTTTGTTTGGGTTTGCTCCCCCTCTCCCCCCCGCGCTCCCCCGCTCATCTGGAACTCATATACATATCATACAGTTCATAGTAGTTCATAGTATTTAGTGTAACATGTACAATTGTTCAAGGTATTCTAACATCTTCCTATCCCACCGAGCACTGTACGTTTCTTAAACGATTCGAAACGTCTCCGAAACGTTTTAAACGTTTTAGAAACCATTTGAGACGTTTCCGAAAAGTACAGTGCTAGGTAGGATATTATACAGTTATATGATTTTAGGTCAGCCCTGGCTCCCCTCCGCTCCCCCCGACTCCCCCTCAGCACTGTGTAACTTTGACCTTAATGGAGTATTTAAATATTAGACAAAAATCTTACAGCTAATATTAGAAAACGTATTACATTAAAAATAAAGACAATTTTGCAAATTTTAAATTACAAAAAAACAATTTTAATGATTCACGTTCTTTAACAGAATACAGATTCAATTGTATAATTAGGTATGACTTCTCCTTTTCAAAGATCTTACGCCTATTACATAATAGAATGTAGTAGACAAACTTTATAAAAATCAATAGTTTAAGGGTTCGCGGATAAAAACCAAGAATACATTTGCAAGGTGAATTATCTAAAACAGATTACAATTGTTGTCCATTACTTAAGTGAGATATTAGGTTTAGTGGATGCAGTCATTTTTCAGAACAAATAAAAAAAAACACAGAACAAATTCGATGTAATAGCAAAAGACATAGTTTGACTTGAACGCAAATGAATGAAAGAAAATATACAATAATTATAAACATTAAAAAATAACATTGTTGAAGTAGGAAATCCATGACATTTTCGAAAAAACAATGAAATATAAGTAAGCATTTAAAAAACCATAGTGAATAGTTATTTTTTCACTTAGAGAAATTCAGGATTCATTAAATTTGAATACAAGAGATACTTAGATATAAAAAACCAACAATTAAAATTAAAAATTTACAGGATTATGATTTTCGGTAGAATGCATTAAGTTGGATATTTGGTATATTTTATGCAATCTTTTCTTGCAAATAATTTCAAAGCATACAAAACAAAGACAAAAAGCAATAGCAAGAGACATATTTTGACGGAACCGTAAATGAATCAAAACAGATATAAAGTTATTATCAACATTATCAATCGACATCATGAAAATCGTTACTTCAGGGGGGGCGGGGGGGTGCCTAGCGCGCAGGGCGGGCCAATGCCCTACTAGTATATACATACGTATATATATGTATATATCTGCATATATATGCATATATGTGTCTTTAAAGCTAACAATACGGAAAACCTACGATTTTAGGAAGAAAATTACTGAATTGGGTGGTGTGAATGCGGTGGTGTGTTCTACTATCGTTTATTTAGTGTACTTCTGCATCCAGCGTCAGAATGATTTAAATCTACCGTTGGGTTCCTACGACATGACTTATTACACGCACGCTCGCACACACACACACACACACACACACACACCAACACTCACACTAACACACACACGTGCACGAACACACACGCACACACACACACACTTTTTTTAAGAATGGTATTATTCCATTTCAAACACTGTATAAAAAAATTCAATCATATTTCCACAAAAAATTTTTTTACATGTAATAAAATGACTGCATGACGAAAAAACAGTTAGCTGACGTGCCCCGACAAAGCCTAGCTCTCTATGCTTTTCGTACAAAAACAAGGGTAACTCGTGACGTTGAACGAAAGTTAACGTCCCTAAGCTCTGATCTATAATGCCTGCAACCTACGATTACTCATTAATATAAGTAAATCTCAAGCAGCTGATTTCAAATAACCCACAACACTTACCTGCTTGTAATATTTGTTATTAATAAGAAAACTAAATTATAAATATAAATTATATAATCAAAAAATTATTATTTTCTTAACCATATAATTGCTTGGTATGAAGTAACACGTTTACATGTATCGGGATTACTTTTTAAATTACATACATGGGTGATATTTCCCAGAGCTCCCTAAAATAGTCTGAAAAGTTTGCTTAACAAATCATGGACGGAAGAAAATTTGTTTTCCAATCATAAATGCTCTAAATCCTACTTAAAACAAGTATCCGGAAAAATTTCACAACCAAGTCATTTTTTCAACAGATATACATCGTTTACCTTTAAAATTTCAAAAAAACATGGCCGTTGGTAATTTGTGTAACCAAGCCCCTTTAGCCTTTTTTCGTACAAACTTGAGCTATGCTTTTTGTCTTCCAAACAGCAGATGTATTCTCTGTGCTTCAATGTACTATGAACAATGTATACACTGCTTTTAGGCATATCCAATCACCTTCGCATTAATGACCTCGAATCTTAAAGAGCGTATGAGGCAGTTCTCACAGAGTACAAAGCAGCTTTCCCATTGTTGAATCCTAGTTCCTGTATGTCAGATTTCGAAACAGGAATGATGAATGCCATGAGGACTGTGTACAAAATTCTAACATTTGGCTGCTACTACCACCTGGCCCAGGTATGTAATAAAATTTTTGGTCCATAACATAAGATTTTATGTTAGTATTTTGAATTATTTTTAAAAAGAAAATACAACCTTACAACCATAAAATCAATACTCCCTTCCACAATATGGTATAATCACAAGTTATTAATATAATACTACAAATGGTATCCCAGAAGAATAATAATAGCAAAAATAATAATAATATTAATAATACCAATAGTAACAGTAATAATAATGACAGTAATAATAATAACAGCGACAGTTATAATAACAATGATGATAATAATCAAATATTGTTTTCTATTGTTCATCATCGCCCTATGGCCTACACATGGCTGTTTGAACGCAGGATTAGCGTTTTGAAGCTATTGGGGAAAGGAAGAAGCAGTGGGTAACGTGGTCAGGGGTACTTACAACTGTAATAATAATAACAACAATAGTAACAACAATAATAGTAAGTATAATAATAGTCAAAGTAATACCAACAATAGTAATAAAAATGGTAACATTAACAATAGTAATAGTAGTGATAAAAATAATACTAATGACAATACTAATACTAATAATAATAATAATAATAATAATGATAATAATAATTACAATAACAGCGGCAATAACACCATAAATGATAATAAGCATAGTATTATTAATTGTAATGATTATAATGTGTGATACGTATATCTTACTCGAAAAGCAAGAAGCTGATGTTACGAGGATCCAAAAGCAGATTTTAAATTTAAATATCGCGCCATCGGCCTCTGTCGGTAACTATACAGTTTTTTAATTTGAAAAAAAAAACAGATGCAAAATCAGCAAAACCCAAGATCATATGCCGTAGATACCATCATTATCTACTGTCATAGAAAGTTTAGGGTTAATACATGAACGACAACATAATAAATTCTTGCACCGAATGTTTTTTTTTGTTTCAGTGCAAAATTTTTTCAAGTTGTCATTCACAAATTCACTCTAAACTTTTCACGGTAACAGATAATGATAGTATCTAGGCCATACGATCTTGGGTTTTGCTTATTTTGCATCCGTTTTTATTAAAAATAGAAAACTGTATTGTTACCGACAGAGGCCGATGGCGCGAAATTTAAATTGGAAATTGACTCTTGGATCCCCTTAATCGTAACAGCTAATACTGATTACATGATAACCTCTGATATTAATGTTAAAATTGTTTTTTGTACCATGAAGGCCTTGTGGAAGAATGCAACCAAAAAAAAAATTGCTGCAGCGCAGTTTAACAAGCGCGATAATCCGGAAATGCATAAAATATCCAAAAAGTTTGTAGCTCTGGCTATACTACCTCCAGAACGTTTAAAAGAAGGCTTCGAGATTCAGAGGAACGTATGTCGTAAAATATTCGAACTTTAATTCGAAGAGTTCATACTGTACTTTGTTGACCAGTGGTTGCAAAGAACAGGCTGTGATGTTGTAAGCTTGTATAGATGTGTTTTGCGCACGAATAATTTCTTAGAAGCGTATCACCGACTTCTAAAGAGGTTGATCGGGACAAAGCCAGCACTGAATCACTTCTCTAGTAAGTTATTGAGGACTACAAACATTTTTTGTAACTTGTCATGTGTCCGTTAGAGTTACTTAACTTTACAAAATGAAAACAAACGTGCAGTATTTTTTTCGTGTCTGTTTTCTATAATAATGAGCGAAAATTGGATCAACAAAAATATAAAAATGAAATTACTTTGGTCTATTTATTTTTAATTTTAATGCAGAAATGCTTGTTGGTTACATTCGAGTAAAGCGTGTGGACTATAAAGAGTTTGAAGAGTCGAAAGAACCAGTTTGAACGCCTCCAAAGAAGCAGTGCGAGAAAGAAAGTAACTCAAAAGCGGCTTGGAACAAACTGGACTCGGGAAAGTGGTCCATTGAATATTTTTTGGATGAAAGATCGTACTTTGATGGACAGATCGATAAGGGTACGTTATTAAGTAATTTTTACAAGCAAAACAGTAAGTTAACAATAAAGTCATACAAAAATAAAAAATAACGAAATTTTGTAGAGCTTCTACATCACGTACTACCAGATGACCTAGATATTGAAGTAGAGGACGACAACAAGACAGGAGACACACCTCATGAATCACCTGATGAGCTGGGAAAAAGTGACATCCTGAATGCTCTGATAATCATTGTCCAAGACAGTTAAGAGCGTGATGTTCTAAACACAAATGCAATTGAATTCGCAGGAAGCCAAAATTTAGAAAAAAACTAAATTTATCACATATAAAATAGAAACGAATCTCATGGTAAATGTTTGTTGTAATAATTCTTGTATGATGTTGTACACCATAGATAATATAAAAGAGAAAAGTCGACAACACCCACTCTTGCGTTGGGAAAAGCTAGTTTTTTGTATTAATAACAAATCGCGAAATTTGTAAAGTGGCAAGTTATCATGCTAGATTGTCTGGTGCAATTCTTATATTATTATAATATTATAATTTTAAACACAAGAAAAATTAGCGCTCTTGGTCACCTGGTATTTGTTCTCATGTTATTGATGAAAATATTATCAATTTCAACGCAAGGAAAAACAGCGCTTTGGGTCCCCTGTTCTTACGGCTTATGTTATTATTGATTATTTTATTAATTTAAACCCTAAGTAAGTCAGCGCTCTGGGTCCCCTGTTATTACGGCGTATGTTATTGATAATAATATTATCAATTTAAACGCAAAAAGATACAGCACTTTGGGTCCCCTGTCCTTACGGCTTATATTATTATCAATAATTTTATTGATTGAAACCCGAGGTAAGTCAGCGCTTTGGAACCCCTAGCGTTTGTTCTTATGTTATTGATAAAAATATCAATTTAAGCGCAAGAAAATTCAGCGCTCTGAGGCTCCTAGTGTTTGCTCGTGTGTTTTTGATACAAATATTAATTTAAACGCAACAAAAATCAGCGCTCTTGGTCACCTAGTATTTTTTCTCATATTATTAATAAAAATATTATCAATTTAAACGCAAAGAAAAACAATGCTTTGGGTCCCCTATTATAACGGCTTATGTTGTTATTAATGATTTTATTAATTTAAACCCGAGAAAAGTCAGCGCTCTGGGTCACCTGGTATTTGTTCTTATGTTATTGATAATAGTTTTGATAATTTAAACGCAAGAAAAATCAGCGCTTTGAGTCCCCTGGTATCACGGCTAATGTTATAATAATAATTTTAATTATTTAAACGCAACAAAAATCAGAGCTCTTGGTTATCTGGTATTTGTTCATATATTACTGATATAAATATTAACTATTTAAACCCAAGAAAAATCAGCGCTCTGGGTCACCTGATAGTTGTTCTTATGTTATTAATAGAAATATCAATCCGAACCCAAGAAAAATCAGCGCTTTGGGTCCCCTGTTATTACGGCTTATGTTATTATTACTAATTTTATTAATTTAAACCCGAAGAAAGTCAGCGCTCTGGCTCGCCTGATATTTGTTCTTATGTTATTGATAGAAACATTATCAGTTTAAACGCAAGAAAAATCAGCGCTCTTGGTCACCTTGTATTTGTTCTTATGTTATTGATAATAATATTATTAATTGAAACGCAACAAAAATCAGAGCTTTGTGTCCACTATTATTACGACTTATATTATTATTAATAATTTTATTAACTTAAACCCAAGAAAAGTCAGTGCTTTGGCTCGACTGTTATTTGTTCTTATGTTCTTGATAAAAATGTCATTAATCAAAACGCCAGAAAAATCAGCGCTCTTGGTCACCTTGTATTTGTTGTTATGTTATTGATAATAATAATAATAATTTAAACGCAAGAAAAATCAGCGCTTTGGGTCCCCTGTTATTACGGCTTATGTTATTATTATGTAATTTTATTAATTTTAACTCGAGGAAAGTCAGAGCTCTGGGTCACCTGGTATTTGTTCTTATGTTATTGATGATAATTTTATCAATTTACACGCAAGAAAAATCAGCGCTTTGGGTCCCCTGTTATCACAGCTCATGTTATTGATAATTATTTTATTATTTTAAACGCAACAAAAATCAGCGCTTCAGGTCGGCTGGTATTTGTTCCCATATTATTGATAAAAATATTATCCATGTGAACGCAAGGAAAAACAACGCTTTGGTTCCCCTGTTTTTACGGCTTATGTTATTATCAACCATTCTATTTATTCAAATCCGAGGTAAGTCAGCGCTCTGGGTCCCCTGCTATTACTGCTTATGTTGTTATTAATAATTGTATTAATTTTTAACCCGAAGAAAGTCAGCGCTCTGTCTCGCCTGGTTTTTGTTCTTATGTTATTAATAATAATATTATTAATATAAACGCAAGAAAAATCAGCGCTTTGGGTCCTCTGTTATTACGGCTTATGTTATTATTAATAATTTTAATAATTCTAACCCGAGGAAAGTCACCGCTCTGTGTCACCTGGTATTGGTTTTTATGTTATTTATAAAAAAATTATCAATTTAAACGCAAGAAAAATTAGCGCTCTTGATCATCTGGTATCAGTTTGTGTGTTGTTATTAATAATGTTGTTAATTTCAACGCTAGAATAACATAACATACTCATCCCTGAATTCTTTATTCATTCATTATAGTAATTTCTTACGCAATTGTTGTAGAACAGGCCTAATTAATTCAAATCATCCGCTGACTACCCGGCCAATGAGCGCGAGTTAGTACTTGCGGATAACTTTAAGTAGGGCGGACAGTTTTAATGCACCCCTTAGCTGTACCTGACATACATCATGCTCCGAATGTCACGCCAGTTATGAGCTCTTGCTCGTTAAAATTAATATATGAGTCCTTTTCGAGGCTACTCGTTTGTATAAGAGATATTTATGCACCCGTTTCTGCGCAAAATATCATGCTTTTGTCCATTTATTGTAGGCTTTCTAAGAGTACTGAAAGTGTTGTGTTTTTTGTACTTGATGTATTTATTTCTACTTTCTAAAGTGATTTTCCAACGCTTATGTTGGTTGTGTCATCTTCTAACTCAGGGCTTTGGGTTGATAGTAAGATTTCGGCAAAATTATAATTATCAGCATTTTGTGCGCTTGCAGTTAACTGTATTCATTTAGTTGCGTCAGCAGTCTATTTTATGTATTGCCTATGCCATGCATGGTCTTTATCATTTCATGCTTTGCTTTTCGCTCACATCTACGTTTTTCGTATGGTATGGCTTACTGTATAGTTTTTTGGTTGACTTCTGTTCGCTGTACTTCAGCTCTGCTTCTTTTGCAGGCGCTTTCTTTATATCTTTGCTTACTGCCAAGTCACGCTTGACGCCTGGGGACTGCGAGGAGCGGCTTTGGGGTTTAAGGTCTCCGTGTGTATGTCATGCGTTTTATCGTTACATGAGTTAGGTATTTTATATGGTGGCCCTTCGTTTTTATTACTAGGGTTCCTACAACCGTAATTTCCATTATCATCATTATAATTTTACCTGTTATAGTTGTATCGATTAACTTACTGTTCGTAGTTTTATCCATTTTGCTCGTTGCTATTGTAAACGTAGTGGGCACTAAAATTATTTTTTTATAGCCGTCGTTAGGGTTGTTTCAGTTTTGCGGGTATGTATTATAGCTTTTATTGCTATAGTTTCGCGCATTGTTAAAACTACCTCCTCTCTCATAATTCTGATTGTACCAATAGTGTTCTCGCATTTCGTTAAGACTTATTTTTCCCCTTTCGGTGTCTCTTACTAACGAGTGACTTTCGTTTGTATTGTGGTTTTTGCGCTTACATTACGCACAATTTATGTCCTGCTCTTTATTTTTATCTCTAGTCGGTCAAGACTTTTAAGTACCTTGAGTATTTTGTTTTTGTATTTACTGGTGGTTGCGTTAGAAAGTTGTCGTATTCGTCTCCGAATAAGTTTTACTCAAAATTCTCTTTTCACCTTATTTCGGTTGATCCGTTATTTTCTCTGGTTATAACTGCCTAGAAATATTTTCGTATCTTGTGTTGTTACTTTGGTTACGCCCATGTAGGCAGTTCGTCACCCTGAAGTAGTGTAGCGCAGGGTAATTTGGCTTTATACATTTATTGCCGCTTCTACTGCTTCGCTTAATGCTCTAGGACAAAGGCATATTATATTGTAGTTATATGAGGCCCGTAGTTCATAGCAAAATTTTTTCATCGCTTTTTTTTCGGCGCTGTCTTTTAGGGCAAATTTTTATGTAGGAGAATAATTTGTATTTGAGTTTTAAGGTGTTGTTATCCAATTATGTAGCGCTTGAACGCGATCACAGTAAGATCCTACATGTTGTCCTTTTTATTGTGTTATCGTTTCAAGTTGTGTTAAAAGTGTTACTGATGCTCGTGTACCTGCTCTTTAGTTCCCTCAAAAATTTCTCAATCGACGTAAATTGTGCTAGAGGTGGTATAAACTCGGCTGCTATGCCTTTTTGTCTGTTAGCTAATGTTACGATTAACAATCATTCATGAAATGTCTTTACTGTCAAGGCCCCAGTCCTCATCGTTTGTTCGAAAAAAGAAAGTTTGACTGGGTCTCCGTCAAATATTGGCACATTGCTGGCTAAGTGGCCTGTTGTAGATAACATGTTCTGTTGAAAGCATGTCTGTGATTGATTTATTTTATCATGTGTAGGTAAAGTAAATTGCTTTTGTGTATCTGCATGGTCATTATCTTTCTGACTTGAATTTTATATATTTACTGTTGTATTATTAAATCATTTGAATTATAGTGGTTCCTACTTTGACTAGTACTGTAACTCGGTCTAGCGTCTCCCTGTGTCTAAAGGAGGAAGCATTCCATTGATCTCGTGCATCTGCAAGCACTGTGCTTGCTTCTATGCAGATAATCTTTCGGTTGTATCCCATCTGGATGGCCTTGTAAGCTTTTTTAGGCAGTGTTTCGTTCGTTACAGGATGTGTCGTAAAATACACGCTTTGCTGTGGGATGTCCTGACCCGTTTGACAGCGCACTATTATTTTTCTTGCTATGTTCAAGGTCAACTCTCTTATAATTTTTATCATAAACATTTTTTGCTTTTTTTTGCTGATTATTTCGTCCCCTGTATTGTCTGTGATAAATTCTTGTATATTAGTACAGTCACTGTGTTGTTAAAGGTCTGTTCCTTACGTCTCGCTCATTTCGGTTTTGTGTATCATTTTGTTTTATTTTTTTTTCTCTGTGTCATGCTTTGTAAGTGTTCGACAGCTGTAAAATATTTGGGATTCAGTTTTACGGCTTTTCGCTTATGACCTTGTCTTGACTGCTTCGTGTTGTTTAACAGATGTTCTGTTTCTAAGAACTACGGCTTTCCTGCAATAGTTTTGAGCATTCTATTTAAAGTGTAGTTTTTTTCTTACCTTGTTTTTTCTCTCTGTGGGGGGTAAATTCTGCTCTTTGTGCTGACTTAACTGCTTGTATTACGTATTTATTCGATATGGTCAGTTCAAGCTCGTTTTTGTGTCTTCTTTTTTTTGTTAAGCGACAATCTAACTTTTGTTCTTTCTCAGTTACCTGCAAAGTTTTTCGTGTGTCACGGAGCTATATATTAGATAATATTGGCTTGAGTTTACTTATGAATAGCCAGATGTTTTCTGTTTGCCGTCTCCAAGAGAGAAAATAAGGAATATTTTGTGTCTGTACTGAGAGTAAATGTTTCTTTGTCCTCTTTCTCTCTCTCATTGTATTAAATGGTGGCGGAATTCTTTATCGTTATTCTACTTTACACCCCGTATATAATGTCAAATTTTATGGGTTTGACAATTATGCGATAATTTTTGTTCGAATTTTGATTGTGTTACTCTCTCCTTTTTCAATAGGCACGTTATCATCACTTATGTTATTTGCTAATTTTTTTCCTGAAGTATGAATAGAATTTAAAATTGAGACCTGTGTAATTTCAAGTGATTGCCAAATAATTATTGAATATTCTGGTTAATGGGGTAACGAAATTCTGTTCTCCTTGCTAAAGTTATTTCCAACGCTATTTTGTAGTTATAGTGTAATTAGTAATATTAACTTAGGTTCGTCACTTTTAATATAGTGAGGGTCAATAGAAAAAAAAGTGTGTAAGTGTACGAGGTGTGTTCAAAAAGTATCCGGAATTGTACAATTTCGCGGGTCTGGAGAGTCCGATTGTCAAAATTTTTTTTTATTGTGTTGGTATACATGCCCCTAAAGTATGATAAAATTTTCAGCTATATTCACTATTTACTTTGTCTGTGGCAGGCACTAAGGTTGGACGTGTTTTTCGAGCTCGGCGATTTTTGCTTCTTTAAACAATGGAAGAATTGAAGAGTCAAAGAATTTGTATTAAATTTTGCGTAAA
>JAPYYV010001500.1:0-56716 GCA_030522625.1 Copidosoma aretas | reverse complement strand
CCTCGGAGCCTTTTTTTTTTTTTTTTTTTTTTTCAAGCGTAATTTCGTAGATTAGGTACATGAGTATCAAGTATTGCCAATAAAAATTTTTACATTTGTTTCACTTTTCTGATATTAGTACTTGATCAACGAGGAAAGATCACATGCATCTATTGGTGGGTCTTGAGGAGCTCGATTGCCACGAATTGAGAGAGGCATTCAAGAATCATCTAGGATCAACGCGTATACTTATTTGCAAATTGCGATGTTGAGAAAAATTACAAAGATCAGCAGCAGAAGCGGCATTAATAATGGACACAATGTCATCAGAGCAGGAACGGCTCCTACAAGTGGTGAGGGAGAGGTTTTTCCGGCTGAATCGCGATTTTCTCAAGCGGGGAGCCACTCTGGCGGATTTAAAACGTGCCTGCGAAAGAGAGATCAAAATTAGCAGTAGTAGTAGTAGTCGTCGAAGTAGTATTATTAGTAGCCGCAGCAACAGTATTAACAGTTATAGTCACATTATTAGGAAAAGGTCGATTTTCAAGCTGCTCGTTTTAGTCATTTTGCTGCCGGTACTGTACAGTATCGTGATCGAACGGTCCGGCCTCGAGTACATAATGGAGCACATCGAGGGGACGAGGTGCCTCGTGCCAAACAGCTACCTGCTCTGGGAGTTCACGAGGCCCGTGTCTAATTGCGACTTTTGCCGCGGCGTCAAATCGGCCCTGGTACTGGACAACGTCACGAGGGAGCAGTTCGCCCCGTACGCCTACTCCTCGAAGCCGATCGTCGTCAAGAGGGCGGCTCGACACTGGATGGCCTCCAAGATTTTCAGTCTACAGTTCTTTCGGAGCCTGTACGAGCACATTGACGGCGCCTACGCCTCCGTCGACGAGGAGGGCCAATTTCTGCACTTCAGGAGCAACTTTGCCAATCTGAGGGAAGTCTTCACGATGAGCGAGAGGCGAGCGATGAACCTGCCCGGCGAGGAGCCCTGGTACGTCGGTAATGACACGAATTTGTTAAAACAATCGGTTAAATGTACTATAGTAGTGTAATAATAATAATCATTGGAGAAATATTGGGTTATTGGTTGGAAAAACTGCCATCCCCAAGTCTTGCAGGTAATGAACAAGTTCTACAAGCCGCCGCACTTCCTGCCCGAGGACGCCGAGATGCCGAGCACGAATTACATTTTTTTGGGCTACGATCAGGGCGCCAACATGCACGTGAGTAACTGTTCAAACAGGCCAACTTTACTTATTTATTATTCATTCCTATACCTTGTACACACACGTAATATATTATTATTATTATATATGTATCAGCTGAATGATCAATTATTTCCAGCTCGATTACATCGCCCGCCTGATGTGGCAAGGACAATTGATTGGGAGTAAAACCTGGACCGTTGCACCGACTCCCGAGTGCGACGACGTCTGCGAGAAATTTGAATTTTTCGTTGACACGGGAGACGTTGTCTTGCTCGACACCAGAATTTGGTATCACGGCACGCAAGTGGAAAACGGAAAGTTCAGTCTCACCATCACATCTGAATACGGTTAGATGAGAATGAGCAAGAGAGTGGGTTTTTTAACGCCTATACAGCAAGGCGCAGTCTTTTATCATATTGAATCATGTACGTACGTACGTACTGTAATTATTTATACGTGTAAATATTTGCGTGTATAGTCAGAACTAAGTAAAATAGTAAATTTTTATTTGTCTTATTTTTTTACATGCTTGTTGTAAATAGTTTAATCTAAAGCTTATGAAAACTTGTGTCTTCAAAGATGAAAGCGTAATTAAATGATAGAATATACATATATATATATATATATATATATATGTATGTATGTATATATATTTATATTCAATCAGTGCCAAATATTGACAAATAGTTCAAATACCTAATGCGATAAAAAGACAACTGCATGCATGCCATATTTTCTTGAACAACGATAATTTGTTCATCATTGTCAAATAATTTTGAAGAAAGTTTTTATTAAAATTCAGTAGAAGTTTTAATTAAAAATTGTTGTTTTCCAACGACAAATTGTAAAATTGTATGAATAGTTGTTTCTGTTTTATGCATTTGTCTTTTATTTCTGTACATATTTCTTAGATAAAACAACAATTGTATTGCAATACTGTATTTAAAAATAATAATTATGATAATAATAATAATAATATATATATTTTACATCAATAAACTATTCGTTTTTTGTCCATTGCAGAAAATTGAATAAAAAGTATAATACTTCAAGCATTAAAATTTTTCGGAATGCTAAAATATGAATTGTTCGAGGAATCGAAAGAAGGTACTTAAAATGTTACGGAAAAATAATGGGCCCTTCTCTGTCTTGACAAAATATCTTCAACCGAGCCTTCACTGATTTTTCTTCTCCGTAGCCTGTTGAAAACTCGGTGGACTTTCCTGAAAATAATTAACAATTACAGCGTAAATTATTGTTGTTGTTCCTTGGCGAATGAACCAGTGTACTTGGTTGTTGAAAACATTCGACTTACATAATACGCTGGTGGCGGAACGTAAGCACATTGCGGTCTATTGGGGTCGAAATAGGCACTCTGCGCAGCTTCGGCGGCCTTAGCATCTATATCAATAAAAATTACGAATTTAATAACATAAAGTGCCGGATAATGCATGGTGGCGGAATCTATATGATCGAATGAGTTGAAACAAAAACAACATCGTAATAGACATTTGACAATAGCAGTTACTGCACGTAACAACGAAAACGAGTCATTGTCAGATTTTCAAAGTAAAATTCAAGAGTTGCACTTGGGAGATAATAATTCAGGTAACAAGAATTAAAAAAAATCATGATCAGCAACAAAGAGAGGAGGAGGAGGATAAAGAAGAAGAAGAAGAAGAAGAAGAAGAAGAAGACGTTACGTACAGGGAGACGCCTTTGTCGGACCAAAGTTATCTTTCATCGGCATAGTGTATAACAATAAAAATTATATTCTAGCACACTAAATTCGCACTATCTATATATCCCGAACAGTCACACCCGCGTTTTGGTACTCTTCCTGCGCTTGTTCACTGCGGATTCCCCTTCCTCGCCATAGCGTAAACTGTCAGTGCCGCCGTCACCTTCACCGGCATCTCGTTTGTGCCTCTGCAGCTATATTTATATACAATGGATCCGTGAAAGGAAAATCGGCCCGCCCTTCGGCTCGGATCGAGTCTATCAAGCCAACTTCGACTTTGGCACTTTTGGACCACGCGCGACTCTTTCGCTGTAACGAGCGAGCGTGAAGCGAAAAACCGGCGAAGCTCGATGCGAAAAAACGCCGAGGAACGGCTAAACGAACGCGAAAGTGAGGCAAGGTGCTGTCCGCCCGAGCGTCCAGCTGAAACTATATTTTTACTCGTATGAAAGATACAGGATAGGTGCTGCAGGGGGTTCTGGCTCTTTGGCCTCGCCAAAGACCAGTAAAGGTAGTGAAAGCCAAGAGAGCAGCCTCGAGGCTCGAACGCAGGTCGGTCAACGAGTCGTTGGCGAATAAGTATTCGGGTATAAGTACATGACTCTCACGACACTCACGACAGTCACGACTGGCTGGACTGAAAGTATATGGGTGTATATGTACCTATACAGAGGCTTATATTATTATTATCATTATTATTATTATTATTATTGTTATTATGTATATACCTGCGTGTATTTTGTACATATAAGTACTCACTCATAATTGCTTATGCGAGCGTCATACATTATACAATTTATATTGTATACACAACTACTTATATCTGTCCGTGCTTTATATTATATTTATGCGTATAAAATACATCATCAGGTAAAATAATATAAGGATAACACCGGTCGATCGGTACAGGAGTACTATAACAGGTATAAAGTATACCCCTACCCTATAATGCAACTATGTATATACCGATGCGATACGCGCGAGGCTTACGCAACGAACGACCCGTCGTTATATAATTTTAAAAACATTTCGTGATACGTCACCGTGGTAAAACACACCTGTTCTCTATCTCATGCCCCCTTGCAAATTGCTGAATTGCTTTACGATGTTGAAAGACTTGTATACTATCTGCGTTGTATTGCATCCATCCGAGTTTTTATTATTATTATTATTATTATTATTATTATTATTATTTATACACATGTATCAACAATTTTTAGCACAATAGTGTCAGCAGCATTTGTAATATTATACAGTTCTTTAGCACCTATATCTCATAGTGTTATGATTTTGATAATTAATTATCCTTTGAAAACTTTTGAGAGGTTTTGGAAATGAAAATGCAATTCATAATTGTGTCATAGCGTTTAATGATTAAAATAATTTACTACGTATAGGATTTTTATAATATAATATAACATAATATATAATTATGATGTGTTCGTAAATTTAATCACATTTTTTTATTTTTTTCCTTTTTTTTTTTTTTTTTTTTTTTTTTCTTTTCTTTCTTCTTAATCATTGCTTTTTCTTTGTCAATATCACAAGAAAATATAAAATACAATCTTCTTATCTAAATGTCTTAAATACAGTGGAATATAATATACTATTATAAAAATATCAATATTTTATGTATCACTATATAATGGACAATTCACAAGTAACAAGATTTTCAACTGAAAATATACATGGAATTTTTAATACTTAAAATGCTATCTTGTTTTTTAAAGTTTGAATAGAGTAAAGACAATAGTGAATCATCACAAGCTTCATTTAAAAAAATTGTATGGTGTATAGATTTAATCATGGTTTTATTTAAATGAACGATCCAAAACTCCTCTCAAGAATTCTCACAAACAGTTTGGACAACTAATGACTTTACCCTACGAAATTAAATGTTGATTCAAATCAAATGAGAAAAAGAAAAAAACAGCGAAACTATAAACAAAAGTTTATAAACTTTTAACAGTCTGAAACAGTATAGCTGTAGCCCAACTCGCCGACTCGTGAATTAAATTTTAATAGGGATGCGGATAGCCTCCGGGCTGGCCATATGGCCCGGGTTGCGAGGGCTGTGGGGGTGGATGGGGACCTTGGGAAGGGTAGCCCGCCACTGCCTGAGTGTAAGGAGAGTACGCCGGAGGATTTGAAGGGTAGGTTGGTGGCATTCCTAGATTGGGATACACACCTGCTTGGGACATTGGCTGACCATTGTAATTGGGGTTGGCCCAGGCGGGCGCCCCGTTTTGCTGTGGATGAGAGTTTGCGCCAGGGGGCGGGCCCCAGGCTCCTGGCTGCTGTTGAGCGACTGGACCGCCATAGCCCTGATAGGCTGCGTTAATACCGGGGTAAGGTGGCGGCATGTCCGTCATGAAGACGCTATTCGCTGTTGGAGAGAAACACATCGGCCCTTTTTAAAATCAACTGCATAATTCACGACTATCGCGTTTATGCGAAACGGTATCTACATATAGGTACAGTTATTGCAGGTAGGTGTAGCTAGCTCTTTTATATTCAGAAACATTGCTTTTCGTGCCTTAAAATTTATGTAGGGACAGACCTGTTTACTTGAATTTAGAGGCAGTAAAAATTGTAGAGTCGCGTTGTTGTTGTTATTGTTGTTTTGGGGTAATGAAAAATTCATGAAATGGTTGATATTTTTAGTAAACAAATTCACCCTTACCTGATTTAATATTATGATGTATCACTACTATTAATTATCGCTAGTCCGAGTTTACCAAAGAAAAATAGACTTAGAATTTTCTGATGGAATAAATTCCGTACTCATAAGATTTTTACAATAAAATTTAGCATTTGAAAAAATTGTACGTGTTAATGAGTTCAAAGTAGTAGGCATATCTTTTGGATTTTGTCGTAATAAACGCACAATCCGACATATAGTTTAACTTTTCTCTCTACATGCAATATACAATTGTTCGTGCATACTAATAATCTACAGATAAATAAAGATTCTCGCTTTTTAAATAAAATAGAGTTTTTATACTTAACGATGATTAAAACAATATTTTGATTTTAATTATTATTCAAGAGATTCATGCATTAATTTAAAATTTTGACTAACACAAAACATTCAATATTAATATTTAAAACTGTACAATATGAATAAATGGTGTGAAGTAATAACCTGGTGGTTGGTCGGGAAATGCATGAGTAGGTGGTACCCATCCATAATATCCTGTAGGTGCTGCTTGATAAGCTGGTGGAGGAGCTGCATACCAATTTGTTGATGGTGGCTGATAAGGTGGTGGGGAATCAAAATCAGGACCATTTCTTTGAGCTACATAATGCAAATTAAACGTTATTTTTCCAGCTATTGAAATTTTTACTGTTTCAATAAGCAGAGCTTCATAGAGTTAGGCAAACTAATTTCTTCATTACCCATTTGAGCTGCTCTCAGCATAGCTGTACCAAATTCAATGGCTCCGCCGCTTTTAAAGTGTAGTTTGAATTTACACTCTCCAACCCAGTTGCCATTTGGTTGTGCTCTACACTTGCCCTTGATGTAATTTGCTCCAAACATTGGCTGTTCAACTTCTACTTCATTCAGCGTGATAAATGGAAAACTGAAAGATTGCATCTTTTCTCTCTGATCTTTGGCATTGAATATCATCCTGTGTGTCGTCAGGTACAATCTGCCTTTCTTTGGTCCAAGAAACTCTGGCTGTTCTTGGCCATGAAATTCCATGGTAACATGGTCACTAAACAATAGGATGCTGAAAAGATATAAACATGTTGAAAAAAAAGTCTACTAACATGAATATGTTGATCTTGCATACAATACATCCCATATGAATATTCTAAAGAAAAAGCAGAAAATAAAGTTCATATCAACTAATTGAGATGTATTCTACATTTTCCAAAATAACCATCTGTCAAAATTTATTTTTATCAATTTCTCAAAGAAAATGATTATTATAACTCTAAGATAGTGCAATAACTCAAATACAAGGTTGCAAAGACACCAAAATATGTGAAAATGAAAAGAGATCCAAGAGTATACTTTTGTTTACCTAAGTATATTTCTGTATATCAAGTATATTTTCATGAACTAAATGGTATGCAATCATACAAAAATACATATAGGTACATGTACACCTGGTACTGATAAGTAGTACGTGGGTCAATAAACGAATAAACAATGGATAAAAACAAGAAAATTTCGCAAAATGACGCAATAAGTGTGAGTCACAAGGACCACAAGTCCGTATCCAAGACAAAAAAAATCAATCCCTCTTGCACCCAAACATACTTATGAGTAAATTCTATAGAAAGGAGATAAACAACCAAAAGTATTTCAGTTTTTAATCAATGAATAGAAAACGCGTCATTGCAACGTTGCACAAATTAAAAGTGTATGATGGATAAGGTTACTTACAGCTCGCCCGAGTGTATGAGGACACCGCCGTTAGCATGTGCTGTGTTTAGGGACATGTTTTGATGTTTGAAGTTTTTTCCTCCGCTAAAATTGTTTGATGCACCGTCTCTAGCTGGCTAGGAGGTTTACAGACAAGAAGATTAAGCAGTTTATTAGCAGTATGAGTTTGTCGTATTTTTGCACTTGATTGCGACCAACACCTCTGCTAAGACTCTAACGTTGATGACACACTGCACACAAATCGCACAATTGCAACTCACGACAGTCAAGAGTCACGAATCTCGCATTCTCGCGATCATACACGCTGCTGCATGAGTGCACTGAAAACGAAAATTGATAAGTATGACAATGACATATGGATATATACCCGACGTATATATATATGTATAAATAGTAAATATATATAGTATATATATAATAGGTACTATATAATTGTAACTTGAACTATGCACATTACTTTTTCTCTTGCTTCTTATGAACAGCGTTGGCTTTTGGTCCTTAGATTTTGGCCCCGAATCTGGATGATTCAATTTTTGTCTTAAAGACGTCATAAGATGCTTTTAAGACAAAAACTAGTCTATACAGACATTCAAGTAAAAGCAAGCATATAATAAAATTTGAATCTTTTCGAGACAAAATTTAGCTACTTGTTTCGTCGGACCAACTAATAAGCATATAGTATATCTGTGGCTTCTCGGACTAATCGATTAAGCCGCATTTTTTTGAAAATCGAGTAAGGACCGAAAATAATATCCTTTTATAGTGTACTTTTTATGACTAAAATTTTGGAACGATTCGAACTACCCATTTCCCGTAATAGGTACAAAACCTAAGCGAATAACTGCAATTTTCCCGGACTAACCGAATAAGTCGAAAATCGACATGTAGCAAGAAAGTCGATTGCATTTTTTTATCGCCAATGTAAAATAATAAAGCCTTATACTAGTACCTAACGTTAGGTTTAGTAAGAAACACATACCCTACTTAGTTTCTGCTCTCGCAAAAAGTAGCTCTTCAATCTTTAAAGTCGTTTTTCTCGAAAATCACAAAAGTGTACTTAATCGGTTTTTCCGGGAAGCCACAGATATATCACATACAAACAACTATATACTAAAGCATTAGAATGTAACTATATTTCTTTTAGTTAAAAGAATTGGTAGATAACAATATGTCATATTTTGTACAAAGTAATAAAAGTAAGTTTCCTTGCTTGGATTGTATTAATTCAAATTTCTCAAATAATCGGTATCACATGACCAAACATTTTATTTTCGAAGAGAAAAATTTTCTAAACCAAACATTAAGATCTTCACTCCAATTATCGTTGAAGTTGCGATTTTTTATCAATAATGACAACTTTTATAAATTTATTTATTTATGTGTGTATTATATGTTAAAACAACTAAATACAAAGACATTATTATGATTATTATTTTTTTTTTTTATATTCATCATCGCCCCCTAAAGGGGCTCAGACATGGCGTTTTGACTTTCATTTTTTGAAAAAATCTTTGCCCAGAGTGGGAATCGAACCCGGCCATCAAGATCAGCAGGCAGACACTCTACCTACTGAGCCATCACGCGGCTTTGCATTATTATTATATGACTTATTATTTTATCACATTATATTCATTTACGTTGTTGAAAACTACTCTATTTAAGTTTTAAGTTTCATGTGTAAAATAAGTCTACTCACGGAACATAAACTCCTTATATCTCTGTTTTACTCTGTTGTTGATCGCTAACTGCTCAGTAAATACGTGTTCACTCGATGAATGACGAGTTCACACTGTAAACCAGCTGTAAACAAAACATGGGGCGAGCTGCGCAGCTCAATGCGCAGTATAAAGTGCGCACCTCAGCTAGGTCACTGACTCTGTGACTCACTCAGCTGACTAAGCTCACAGTGTGATACTGTGATCTAGTCATTCGTCGAGTGAACACGTATAAATGCTCAGCTCAGCAGTAATTGATCAACAATAGAGTAAGAAATAATTAAGGAGATATGTTTTGTGAGAAAATTTATTTTACACTCAAAGCTTAAATAGAGTAGTTTTTAATAACGTATACGTATAAATATATAATACAATAAGTAATACAAGTAACACATTAATAATTTATACATAGTAAATTCAGTAATTTCACCACGTACTAATACATATATACACATATATATATAATGCATGAGTCAATTCACGACAAACCGGATATTTTGGTGTGTGAAATATGATTTTCAAAATTTATTAGTGTTCAGAATTTATTTACTATTTTTTCCACGATATATTTTGAGGTCCAAATAATTAGCTGGAAACTTTTGGGCCCGGCTCTGTTGTTATTTTTCGATAGCACATCTTAATTTAAATGGGGTTCTTAAAAAACTTCACAAAAGTATTAGCACAGACCTGTCATTACTGCAACGGAACTTTTTTGGCAATTTCGAAGCCGTAAATAATCATTTTTCAACGAAATTTAGTTTGGTGCATATGCACGCCAAAATCCGTCGTACTTTTTATATATATATACATGCATACAATACGTATAGTCAATATTATGTATACAAGTATGGATATCCAACCATCCAGGAACAGCTAGCACCAGGGGGTGCAGCAGCAGCAGCAGAGAGAGGGTGTTGTGTTGCGCACGCAGAAATCAATGCGCAGGTCCGTAGTTTGGGCACGGAGGGGGTGCACACACATCTGACCAGAGAGCAGCCCCACGAAATTACCCGCACTTCCCGGAGCTGGCCGCCCCGAAATAAAGAGAAAACCATTGCATCCCCGACGTATTGCGCATGTATAATAATTATACTTACTTGTGTGATCGTCGATCTAGGGATGAAATTTATAAGCTGGTGCATGGCCACGGGATAATAGTACTGATACAACCACAGACTCGGTTGCCGCGGGGTATGCGAGTGCGGGCGTCCACGTAAATCGATACAATAAAAATAACAACAACAACAACAACAACAACAAGAACAACAGCTACAATAGAGCCTGTTAGTGATTGTTGCAACGCGAGTGATCGAGTACTCGAGAGTTGAGAATTGTCATAAGCTGGACTGTACTGGTGGATGGAAAGATGGACGAGAACCTGAGCCGCGGCTACGTGCAGTTGGGCAAGGCCAGGAGGATGAACGAGTTCAAATTCGGCGAGAACGGCATCGCCAGGATATCACCGCCGGTCGACAGGTGGAACCTTATTTATCTGTCTCTGGTGCTCGCTGGAATTGGTTTCCTCCTGCCGTACAACAGGTTCGCGTCCACATATATACACGATATTATGGAAATATATATATATATATATACCATTATAATTACCCAAATCGTTGGACGGTCTGCATATATGGTTTATAATCGATATTTATATATATAATACATGTGTATACACGAAGAAGAGTTGAATAATATTTGATCTCTGTCTCAGCTTCGTCATTGCCGTTGACTACTTTCAAGCAAGGTATCCCGGGACTACTGTCATATTTGACATATCAGTCGTTTACATCACGGTGGCCTTTTTCGCCGTATTGGTCAATAACATACTCGTTGAGACGCTCTCACTGGGCACCAGAATAACGTTCGGTAAGCACGACAACGTTTTTTAATATTATATTTCATATACGTGTCTGCATTTGCACAAATCACACGTAACAACAATGTTGTTTGGTGCGCGTCTCGCATTATTTCTTATAGGGTATCAAAAACACCCTGCACCCTTTAATTAATCCCCTCAATACGATGTATGTAATAACGATATACATATAGAATTATTAAAAACACTGGTAAAAATATTAATGCAGTTGACATATAATTTTCACCATATTTAATTCGTAGCACCGTTGGTAATAAATTAATAATAACAATAATAATGTGCTGTTAGAATTTTGTAAGACGCTCTGTTATTTAATATTATTACTATTATTATTATTATTATTATTATTATTTAGAGTTAACAAGCAAAACCTTCTTTATTTATATAGTAGTCGATATTTCGTCTCATCATGGAGACCTTTTCAAGGCTCTCCTTTTTTTCCGCAAAAACCTCACGCACTATGGACCAACGGTCGTATTTTATAGAGAAACCATGATACAAACAAAAATAGAGACCTTTCCAACAACAAACTGTGGATAAACCGTTTACACTGGCGGTCAGCCGAGCAATCATATTATTATTATTGTAAAAAGAAAAACAAAAAAAAAAAAAAAAAAAAAAAAAAAAAAAAAAAAAAAAAAAAAAAAAAAAAAAAAAAAAAAAAAAACAGCATTATTTCTATTAAGTATATTGTCGACATGACGACTTTACATGTATTTATACATACAATCTTATACTTTTATCTTTAGGCTACTTGGTATCCTTTCTGACCCTCAACTTCATCGTTGTATGCGAAATACTGTGGGAAGTTTTCGGCAAGGCAACAACGTACACCATTAATCTGGTGGCTGTAGCCGTAGTATCTTTAGGCTGTACGGTTCAACAATCGAGCTTTTACGGATACACATCGATGCTCCCTACTCGCTACACGCAAGCTGTCATGGCTGGTGAAAGTAATTATATACATACTATCCATAAAACCTTTTGTGACTCCAATTATTGTTATTTTTTTTTTTTTTTTTCATTTTAATAACTCTGTTTGTTACTATATGATAAAATAAACATAATTTTATGGACCGTATTTGATGATATTAGGTGCCGCCGGATTTTGGGTTTCGATAAATCGAATAGTAACAAAGTCGCTGGTCGAGGACGAGCGCGGCAACACGTCAATGTTCTTCTTTTTCTCCATCATCACGATTATAATATGTTTCGTCATGCAACAAATCATTTACAAGAGCGAATTCGTCCAGTACTACATTAACATGTGCCAAGAGAGAAACAAGATCGTACTGGAGCCTCACGAGGATACTGGTCTGGTGAGGATACATTTTGTCTTCGTATGGCTACGTATAACAATAAGTGCCTAATTTGTTTTCCATTGTGCTTTATGATCGTGCGCATTTTATTATTATCATACATACGGTTGCATACGTCATATAAATATTTCTTCCTATAAAAAATTACATATCATACAATAAATAGATTAATTGATTGTTGTGGTTTCTACTTGATGAAGATTCATTCTTAAATGATAGTAAAGGGAATAATAAACGTTAAGTTATTGGTGTTTATTATTCCCTTTACTATCATTTAATAAATAGATTGCTCGGTTACATAAGTTTGAGTTTAATCATGTATATACACCGGTTTAATTATTGCAGACAGATCCCTTGGACCAGAGTAACGATCCATCAAGGGGACAGTACGGAGTACTTAAATTACAAACCAGTCCCCTAGGACCCGACTCGACCAGCGGTAGTGCTGACATGACAAATAGTGCGTATTATACATATAGTACAGCAGTTTTTTTATGATAACATATCGATTCAAACGATACGATAAGCAAGTTGTACTGTATTATATATTGTATTATTGAAGGTGTATGGATGTACATACATATTATATACATGTAGGCATATGAGTTGAAAAATCCACGTTTTCTAGCTACAGGTCAATTCTTCGAGTTTTCCTTCAGTAATCCAGTTTACGACCCAAGTGCGCCCTCGACTAACGTAAATGCGTCGGGAAACGCCGGACCAACTTACAAGGTCGAGGACATTGTCTTTATGAGAGGAAGTTACGGCGGCAATGTGCCGCCCGGCTCGAATAAAAGGTGGTCGGGAATCAAACGTAAGTTCGTGTTGCACCTTTATGTTATCCGAGAATCATCATGCAAACGTGATATATTGTCTTTTTGTAATAATTTAGTTTCCAAACAGAAGATATTATTTTATTTATTTATTCAATATAAGAGTGGAATTTTTTTTTTTTTTCAGGTGGCCTCATTGCCAGATTAGAAGTAGCAAAATTGATATATCCCTACATGGCGAGCATCGCCATAGCTTACTTTGTGACACTTTGTCTTTACCCTGGCATCATTTCGGAAATAATCTCGTGCAAGTTCGGATCCTGGATGCCCGTTATTTTGATGACTGCATTTAACGGCGCTGATTTGCTTGGAAAGGTAATGTTTTCGTCTCCACTTGATAATATATACGATATTATAATGACTGCACAACCCCAATAATAATAAAAATAATGATAATAATAAACGTCATCGTCAGCTACACACTCGATCAACCACACGTATAATATCGATCGTTAAATTGCACGCAGATGTTGGCGACGCTACCGTTCCAATGGTCACGCTCGCAGCTGCTTAATTTTTCCTGCGCCCGAGCTCTACTCGTTCCATTCTTCCTAATGTGCGCCATCCCGAGACGCATGCCAGTTCTTTCGAACGAACTGTGCCCCATAGTACTGTCGGTTCTGCTCGGCATCACGAACGGCATTGTTGGCAGCATCCCCATGGTCCAAGCGCCCACCAAGGTGTCGGAGGAATACCGAGAACTAGCAGGTACGTATACATATATGTATAATTATGTGTACCTAATATATATTTTAAAAATTGACTCGGGTTAATGTCAGTAGTAGTTTCATCAGCAATTAATAGACAGCAGCTGATTACGCTGTAATTTTTGCACGACAAAATGTTTTTGACGCTGTTTTTGGTCAAACTAAAGAAAAATTGTATCAAACGCTTTTTCTGGAGTTAATAGTAGCGTGTTTTTCAACAATAAATTCGATTCGAAGTAAGCTCAAAAAGACATAATGCATATCTCAACACCTACTTTATTCACTTTTTCTTAACTGATCAAAAATATAAATCCATTTTTCGCACATTTTTGTAGAGAGAAAAAAAAAATGAAATTACTCGATCAAGCGAATCAAGAAAGAAATAACTGGTATTAGCCATTAAAAATTTGAATTTCTGTATACTATACCAAAAAAATAACAGTTTTTTATTTTTTTTTTATTTAAAACTAAAGAGCTAGAGCTATTCCGAATGTTTTGGTATCCAACTACTTTTGTTCTACTTACCTTATTGTATATTAATTACGCACAGCATGAAGTATTATGATAGCATTATACGATAGGTATATACGTGTATTCTCTTATACATAATTATTATTGATAAAATTCTTTGCAGGCAACATAATGACACTATCGTACACGACCGGATTGACGGTATTTGATCAAAAGCTCATATTATTAATTAAAATGTCCTATTTAAACGTGACCGCTTGGTTGTTTTTATACACGTATATATCACGCAGTTCGGCTCGCTGCTGGCTTACATGCTGGACGCCTGCCTGGGCCCTACCCTGACGTACAAGCAGATCTGCATCGACGGCGCCACGCCGTTATTATTGGCAGCCACGACGCCGGCTGGGATCAGCAACGTCACAATGAACCTGCTTACCAGTTGGTCGAGCTCGACGGCATCGTCGGCATCCTCGAGCTCCTCGACGATGGCCACGATAGCGAGTACGATGTCGACCATCGAGAGGGCGACCAAAAAGGCCAGTGGCGTCATCAAGCGCATAACCAAGGCACCGAGGGTCAAAACCACGGCCACGACCCTGGCTGGCGTACTGACCACGGCCCTTATCAGCACCGAGACGACTCCCGTCGCCAACACCTACGACGCGATTTTCAAGGCAGCAGCGGATCACTTTGCCTCGAACTTCACCAGCACGCCGGTACCTCGTGTTTTCGCCAACGTGACGACAGTGTTCAGCGATGGCTCCCTCCACGGTACTTGAAGCTTCTACGGCTGTCCGCGGTACTTACTTTTATTAAATGTTTACAAGGTATTGAAAACCTAGAATATTCATCATACATACTTGAAGACCTTACCGAGGTTTATTCTTTTAACATTCGTTTCTAATGATACCTATATATTAGACAATATTATGAGGTATCAAAAAAAACAACTCGATTATGACGCAGCCTCTCTATCTGCGTTTGTCATAAGAAAATGTGCACAAAGTTCTGTTTCCCACTCTGGGCAATAGTAATTCACCTTGACCGGCCCCATCAGGTGCAATCAAATGAATCACAATAATAACTTTTTAGTGGTGATTATAATATTAACTTTTATCCATAGTCGTACCTGATTTTACATAGTCCATTGTACCGAGTTGTCAGAAATATATATTATGTTGTGCACTTTCGAAAGATATAAATTGGATAGAAAGTAGACCATAAGAATCGAGTTTTTTTCAAAGAATGGATATTTTTTTAGTTTTTTTTTTTTATGTAGATGAGAGGTGTCTTTTGAATTATTCTTTTTTATATAATGCGAACTATTACTACCTGTACTATCCACATTAATAAATAACCACCATCATTGTAGTTTATATACCGTTTCCACTGTGAACATCAGAAACGTTTATTTATTTCTTGCATAAAACATAGATTTTAAATAATTCACGATCAACTAAATACACATTGAATACATCTGATGATGTATAAGGGAACTAATTAACTCTTTTGAGAGTTGGTTCTTTCATTCAATAAGTTATCATTACGAAATAAATCTAATGAGTTTTTAAAATAAGTAATTAACGTACTGTCTTCGACTCATCTGCATTCTTTTTAGACTTCGCTCCATTACTAAAATTACATATCGCGTTTTTCATAAAATTTTATTCGCAATATTTAGTCTAAAATCGATGAATTTCATCTTACCAATTTTTAAAAAATGTAAAAAAGAGACTGCATCTTTTACCCTTTTATGATATTATGATGATACACTTTTAGTGTAACAAATGCAAACTTTTTAATATTAATGTCGAGATTGATGTGCATGTAGGTAGATTTAAAAAATGTGATTGATAAGATTGTGGGAACTATACAGCGATAATAATATCGTGATAAAAATAGTGATACATTTGAAAAAATTCTTACGTGTGCGCACTGAGCATTATACGAATGGTAATAAGTACTTATAATATATGTGTATACACATTGCCTAAAAATAGTCGTACATCATAATCAGAAACAAATTGGATTTAACAGAATTTAAAATTTGCTACAACATATTTTTATTTTTTTAAAAGCTTGTTGAAGGAAGATCATTAGTAATTATATGTTTAAACAAAAATTATTTTACAGATTTCGCTGTGACAAATTATTTTGCAACTTTTTAGCCGTATGATAATTTATTTTATAGCTACAGTTCTTCCAGAAAATATTTACAATTTACCTTTATATCATTTATATTGGATTAATACATATTATATACTTATGGTCTCAGTCAAAGTGTAATAAGTCTACCGAAAACATTTGATATTCGTTGTTCACAAAAGTTATGATAAATATGCACAACATATGTATATCATGTTATGTTATTAGTAACATTATTAAAATAAGTCATTTACTTGAATCGAATAAAAAATATTTTATATGTATTGATGCTTTCGAGACATCCTATGAGGTTGTAAAAAGGTTTATTTTTCATTTTTTAAATTGACAGAAAATATTGAAGTTTTTGTATGTTAATGAAAATAATGTATGTAAAATTTAATCGTTAAACTGTTGGATTGCAAATATATATATATATATATATTTTTTCGAGCTCTATTTAAAGGTTAAGCATACTACTTAATTACATATGGTTGTAAAGTTTTGCGTGGAATCGGCACTAATGGTTATTGTATTTTGTCAAATATGTTGCTTCTTAATGGTTCTACCCAAAATTTGTACATAGATATTTTAGCAGACTTGTAAGTGGATGAATCGCAATGTTTATCAAAAAAGGCTGGGAGTGTAAAATATTGTTGACGATTTTACGATTGTGTTTGTGCGTACGTGACTTGTTGAGCTAGATAAAAAAAAGTATCTAATTAATAAACTTACCATACACATTAAAATTATGCTTGAAAATTATTTTGAATCTAGACAATTATAAAATCAAAAATAATAAAATAATTAGGTGATTAGAAGTAAATGCAAGTAACTATTTTTGAGGTGTTTGGATAGACTATATGAAATATATTTATGAACCAAGAAGTTTGAATAATTTTTTTGCAGGAATATGTTATTGCGAATATAAAATACTTGAGCTCTAACATATCAAGTTCATCCCCTCCAAAATCAAAACAGTAATAGAAACATAAAATGGCATTGAAAACGATCGAATGAATGTTTTAATTGTTCCCGATGATTAAACGCAGATTCTGGGCTGTACTTAACTGATCAATTTATACTATATAATTTCAGGATTGCGATCAAAAATTAAACCTGGGAGATACAGGTATACATATACACAAACTTTTTCCTTGTTCTTGTTGATTTTATTATTACTAACAATGGTTGTATTTTTTACACTCTTGATTGGAACAAAGCTTCTTTTCTTGAAAAAAACCCATAAAAGAAAAAAAATCTTTTTCCGATGATTCGCAAGAAAATTTTGTTCCTACCTCGGGTTTTTTTGAACGTCTGGCGCGCGCCCTCGGTAGGAAAAATAGCATTCGCCACAAATGCGCATCCAGCCATGTCCTTCGGGCCCAGTGCTGGCCCTGGAGAGATGCACATTATTGCCGAAAACTATTATTTTTTACAATAGCTATACCATTGAAAATGATATAAATGAAGTTGCTTTCGACATAAAATACATCAGATAAGGTGCGAAGACGTTCGACAGGACTGCACGAATACTATGCAGGGTGCAATTATTAATATGTACAAATAATAAACATTTGTAAATAATTTAACTATATTACATATATATCTTACAACAATCGACCGTTCAATCCATTAGTTTTTCTTTCTCTCTTCCAAAAGTCAATAGAATATACATATTCTATATTATACATATACATATACGTATCAGATATAACTTACATATAATACATGATAATGGATGTAAGCCTCTAAATTTCTGAAAAACCTAGAGGCGCCCGAAATAAGTAGCGTATAAATTTTTCAAAGTATCTGGAGAATGAACTTTAAATTCACGAGAGTTTTGCGTGTTTATACATATTATATGATATAGCTGCCAGCAGTCGCTATGAGATACCAATCTGCCCTATCACAATCGTCGTCGGCTCGTATTATAAAATAATAAATATCATTTAATATAAAAACGAGGTACATCAGTTGCAGAAGACCTCGGCGTGAGCTGCGATCATTTAAAGTATTTAGTTGCCCAGCCGTCGACTCGTCCGTTAATGGCCCCCGCACCGCTCGCCCGCGAGCTCAGGGTGCCGCCGAACAGTGTTCTGCCGCCTGCCGCTTCTGCAAAGCAAAATAAAATTTTACCCCAGGACGTCTGATGTTATACTATTTTACCTTTGTACGCATAAACTTTTAACTTTTATTGTCGATCAGTACGACGGTGCAAAGGTGACTGCATCAGTGCGTATTGGATTGCAGTAACAAATAACTGTTATAGTACGTGTATAAAAGAAGGAGCTAGGCGAATCGGGACGCAGAGAGCTGGAACAGACTTACTGCTGTAAACGCTGTGGTGGCCCAGGTGATGCGGCGAGTCTCGGAAAGTATCCTCGAGCTTCTCGCTGCTCGGCGCCTCGGCCATAAGCTGCAGGTGGCCGTTGCTGGCCCGGGAGCGGGCCTCGCTGCCGTTCCTGAAATGTTTTCCGAGCAGACTACCATGTACAAGTGGCAGCCAGAGCTCTCGATCCGTGTCTGTATATTGCTCACACTTATAGCTTCATGTTCGAATCAATTTATAGCGTTCGCGTATATCATGCACGTCTATCATGGTAGTATGCATATAAATTTCTGGCGATACAAGTACGTAAATATTTAGTATTCTCTGTTGAGCATAATAATATATGTATATGTATAACCATACTATGAATGCGATGTACCGTTGCCGGACAAAAGGCTATAAGTTTGATTTGTAATAATATTCGACTCTTTATTCAGTGCGTTATTACCGATGTTTATTATACAGCTGGTGTCATAGTTATTATACGCGATGTACAATTATACACATAGTACGAATATGTAACTTGTACGATACACACGTATGTATTATGGTGGTGCAGCAGGGCTCGAAAAATATATTCACGGGTGAAACAGCGCGCGTCTGATGGAAAGCAGTAGGACGAGGGACGAGACGAGCAGAAGTACCAATAGCGCGTAGAGGTTGACGAGTTTCGAATAGTAGTAGCGGGCCGTCAGAGCAGCCGGGACCGCGTGATCCTGGACGTAGCCCGTACGCATCAGCCCGTCCGACGCCACGGGGTGCATCGTATTATGATTATAACGGTCGTCGTCGATGGGCGGCCCGTCCCCCCCGGCGGCCCGATCGGCGAGGGGCACGAGCAGGGTGTCCCGGATAACGCGGGCGATCCGCCTCAGCGCGATCAGCAGTACCCGGACGGCGAGTCTGAGGACGCCGAGCGCGAGCCGGGCTCCGTTCACCAGCTTGGACCTTGCCCGCGGGGAGTCGTCCGCGCCGAGTGGGGACCTGCTCGCGTCGAGCTCGCGCAGGAGGCTCTCGTGCCAGCGGGACGCGCCGTACAGGCAGAGCGCGCACGCGATCAGGAAGCCCAGCTGGACGGGCCCGATTCTTACCGGCTCCTGGCCGTCGACCCTCGCCGCGATCGCGCTGCATACGTCATTGTACAAACAATGTGTAGGTATATTTATGTACTACATATCATATTTACCATCATACCATGCATATTATAAAGGCCTCAAGGTATATTCTGGGGGCTCGTGTAAAATTATAATACCTAGAGGGCAGCTGGCTGGGCGACTGGGCGATGACGTAGCGGGTCGGGAGCTTTGCAATGGCGCGCCGATTGTTGGAGAGGACTCGCTGCTGATTATGCAGTTTGCTACAGTTGTTGTTGTTGTTGTTGTTGTTGGTGGTGGTGGTTGTGCTGGTGTTGCTCCAGTCTCGGATCAGTTGCTGCTCGTCCGGGACCCGGTGAGGGGGCGCAGGCATGGCCCAGCTGGCGCTCAGCTGCTTCATTGGCTGGACCACCTCGGGCACGCGGCCCATCAGGTAGTTGCCGTTCCAGCTGACCCGGTTCTCCTTGTTCACGCGCTCGGGTAGCAATCGCGCTTTTCTCTCCTCCGTGTTGAGGATGTTTCTACGTAATTACATTTATATTCGATCGATATTACAGTGTTTGAGAAATGGAAATTAGAATGCGCGTATGAAGGAAATTATAATTTGGATCATATTTTATTATTCTAATGTCTCACCCCAGCACGTTGTGGTCGATGTCTGTTGTTGTTGTTGTTGTTGTTGTTGTTGTTGTGGTTGAGGAGCGGAAGCACCGGCTGGACCTTCTGAAGCGGCTTTTCCGGTAGAACCCTGCAACGAACCGGACAGTTGTTTTTTACGCTCGACTAAAGCGCTTGAGTGAAACTGTACATAGCGAAACATTTCAATAATTTACAAATTCGAGCATATATACAATTATACAAGCAGTTGAGAGAACCTGGAAGATTGTTGGAGTACTGGTGCGCCAAAGTGTCCGTTGGGAACCGAGCCGGAGTTGTTGGCCGTTTGCTCTACGGCTGCCGTAAGTTGATGCACCGGCGAGCCGATATTAACCTTGTTGAGGATAAGCTCGCGCTGCGCTGAATTGTTAACGCCGACTTTCTTACTGTTGACCGGCAGCCGCGATCCCATTGCCGGCTGAAAGTAGGGATACCTGCAGGAACCGATCGAGTTCTGTTCTTATTACCTATTATTGCTGCGGCAATCGAAAAATCGGTAATCGTGCAGGAATTATTGAAACGCACAAACGTAATACATCCAAATTGAAAAAGAGTGACCTTTTATCGTCTTAAAAACGTCTTCTACAGCTCTTTGAGAAATATATACAGATATTAACCACTCGACTGTCCCTTGCAATTATGGTCATTTACGGTATGACTTTTGTTTCAAAATTCGTAATCTACATTTGTAATCAGCGCGCATCGAAAAGAAATCTCGTATATGAGTGACGAGCGAGACAAGTAATTTTCTACCATACTATATTTCAAGCTGATGTGCTTATTATTTTGAATGAACAAGTGGATGAAATGTAACATCAGCATAAATAAGCCAGCTGAAACTGATGCAACAAGGAGGATGAGGAGGAGGAGGTACCTAGATACATTGATACGGGAACTATGATGGAAGTATAAAAATTATAATTGCCTGAGAGATTGCTGGGCCGTCGGCCTCTTGGCGGGATTCCATTGGAGCATATCCTCCATGAGGAGTACCGCCTCCTGGCTGGCGTTCGGTATGAGGACGGCCAGCGAGGTGCGACTGAAATTGGGAAACCGAAAATTCATGGCCGCGGCGAGTCGGTGGCCGTCGGGCCAGTCCGTTCGTTCGGGGCTGCCGATGACCGAGCAGATCTTGAATATCTCGTCTATTTCGCTCTTGCCGGGAAAGAGGGGTCTGAACGTGTACAACTCGGCCATTATGCAGCCGACCGCCCATACGTCTATCGGGCTGTTGTAGCTCGTAGAGTGGAGCAGTACCTCCGGGGCGCGGTACCACCGGGTCGAGACGTAATCCGTGTAGGGCGGCCTCGACCTTATCTCCCGGGCCAGGCCAAAGTCCGCGATCTTGATGAGCTCCGGGCCCATGCAGAGCAAATTCTCGGGCTTCATGTCACGGTGGAAGAAGCCGTGCTTGTGCATGAACGCCAGGCCCTGCAGTATCTGGTATATCATGTTCCGTATCACCGGCTCGGGAAACAGCTTGTCCCTGATTGCAGTGGATTAATTGTGCGTTGATCAAAATAATTAGCCAAACAAAATAATAATAATAATAATGAATCAACCTGTCCTTCATCAGCTGGTAGAGATTCTCCTTCATGTACTCAAAGACAAAGTATAGCACGTCGTTCTCCCTGATGACCTCCTTCAGTTTGACGACGTTGGTGTGGCTGAGCTTCTTGAGGGACTTGACCTCGCGCAAGTTCATGGCTTCCTCCCACGAGTAGTACTTGCGCTTCATGCGCTTTATCGCGACCTTCTCGCCGGTATCGATGCGCTCGCCGAGGACGACCGAGCCGAAGGTGCCGTCCCCCAGCTGGCTCAGCGTTATGTACCGATTCATCGTCATCTATTATGGATTACCTATAGCCGTTAGCCCCCCTGAGAGTCGGAACTGTTGGTATTATTATTACAACTTATGATCTTTGCTGCGTATACTTCGTTAAACTATAGCTCACAAGCTCGTTACTTTTGAAAACTATACTACCTTACACTATAAATTAATGATATACTCACAATATCTTCCGATGCCCTCGTTCGAGCGATTCCGCCACCGCCGCTGTTACTGTTGTTGTTGTTGTTAAAAATACAGATGAAACTCTACTCCGGCCGATTCGATCATCATTCTGCAGCTGATGCGCTGACATTGTTCCACGGTACTGCAATTTCATGTTGATTGGTGTAAAATTATTTACTTATTGTATCGTATAACCTTTTTTCACTCGGTGTTCTGTATACGGGCAGTGCATCATTTTGCTTATAGCAATATATATTATATACATATGTCACCATTATTATTATAATTAATTTAATTAATTATTCATCACCATGAAATCCAACAACAGATAATTTGTTTTCGTTAACGTGTAAGTATTATTGCGGCAGCAAAATAGCGAGAAGTTAATGGCACTTAAAATAAACGAATGAGCAGGCCATTCTTTATATTAGGCAGATCTATTATACCTATACATATTATTATTATAACAAGCCTACATTTTGAATGTTTTTCAATCCGATTTTTCATCACAGATGTACCCTATACCTTTATACTTATTCAACCCTGTGGGGATAGATGAAGGCTGTATCTATACACCTAATGTTACTCGAATCAGCAGCGAGTATTAAAGACGATCGATCTCTTACAATGTAAATGCAGGCCTATACATATATTATGTATGCACTGTACTGCTTATGAATTTTTATTAGTTTTACTTTGAGAAGGCTGTACATCCGTGGAATGCGCAAAAATCGGTCTTCATAAAAATAGGTCTGTCTATTGAACTCTAATAATAAATAGGTATTGTCGCACAGAAAAGGAATAAGTACATACTCCTCTAAAAAGAAGAAAAAAAATTATTTTATAAAATTTAAAGCATTGCATGCGCGTATAATTTGATATTTTGGACCAATTCTCATAAGAAACGACTCACTTTTCGATTTTTTATCTGATTTTGAATACTCAAAGTTTTTTTCAATTTATTTAACGATTTCAGATAGAGTCGATCACCGTCAGAAGTTGTCAAAAACATTTGATGTATAAAATGTAAGATGTTATTGGGTTGATACGATACTGTCTAAAAGTGATATTTCCATTAAATAATTATATCTTACGTCTTACACATGAAAGATTTTCGACAATTACTCAATCTGAAAAAAAAAAACCAAAATATTTTTCTAAAATTTAAAGTTGTATGTATACAAGCATGCGATGCATCTCCTTTTGAGAATAAATTTTACTCCTACTCATTGCGTATTACAATGTCTCTCTACCATTGGATTTTGATAAACAGTTCTATTAATTATAACAAATTTTGTTATTTTGTGTTGTATATGGGTGGTGACATGTCTCCTCAAATAGAAATACTGTTTAAGAGTAGTTATGTACATGAATACACTTCCACTACATGACTCATCACCCAGCATCTCCTTACGTACACCCTCTTATTATTTTATTCGTTAATGTTCTTATGTACTTTTTTTGGCAGATTGTTGAAGTGGGGACTGAAATCTGAATGTCTCGATAGGCAAAAAATTTCAAGCTACGGCTGTTGAAGATGACTGTGGGAAAAAGTTTTTTACGTGATAAGCATAAATAAAATTAGTTTTTTAATTATTATATCCACTTGTATATTTTGCTTTCTTTTCCAAAAGAGATCTTTACGACGTAATAATTATTGAAATGATAGACGTAAACTGCATATCGAACTTTACTTGAGGTTTTTATTATGTGGACTACTTTTACGAATGAGGTAAGCATAAGTCTCCTTTTCGTAAAAATTAACTCTTGCCGTATACTACATAGTGATGCAGTCTTAATACGAATGCATGCAGACAATTTTATTTTTCTTATAAGTACAGTCAGCTGATACGAGGATAGGATATGTTATGATAATTCGGCCAAGTCTTAGAAATACAACAATTTTTATTTAATTATTAACGTATATATACAACTGTTTACGCATTTAACATTAAATTATACCGCAAATACCGTTGAGATACAGTAAGCTACGCTTTTACTTTAACGAACGTGTATCCGTTTAATTAGAACTATAGTAACTATAAACAACTGCATATATTCGTTTATTACCAGACTACTACCATGATGTATTGATGCGTTAAGTGTTAAATATACAAATTTTTATGGTTGATTATAATAACGAATCTGCCCATGAAAATTGTTGCAAAAGGCTCTGAATACAATTTATTGAAAAAATAAAAATCTTCTAAGTTTCTTGGCTTGTGGTGTATCGGAAAAAAAGGACTTATAGTTTATAGTCGCTATCATCAGGGTTGTCGAGCTCCCCGGTGGACCGATATAAAATCCTGCTTCAGGGTACCGTACTATCAACTGGCTTGTCTTTTGAGATTATTCGTAAAATTATTGAATTTTTTTACCCAACGGATAAGTATAGCAGTGAGGCGATCTACCCAAGACTTTTGTGTGTTATAATGCTATGTATAGTTATAGTAGGCAACGCTAAAGTCTTGGGTAGATCGCATCACTGATAAGTAGTTGATTCAGCTCGTTTGAAGCTGCAACATGTATAGGTTTATTTGTAAGGATCGAGATGATGATTATATGTATATAATGATTATTATACACTGACTATGATAACGTAACTTTTTCAGTAAATTCGTGAATACTATACCCGCAGACAATAACTAATGAAAACGTACAATATTATCCGAGTTCATTTCATTCAATCGATACATTGATTATCACCGAATAAGATTCCGAAAACCTGCGAGTGGTGCGATAGCATTGATAACACCAACAATATGCACACAAAATGTACCCACCTGGGAATTACTGCAGCTCAATAATGACCAACTAATTTAATGGGCGGATACAAGGGGGGCACCCCTTACCCCCCCCCCCCCCCTCCCACAAGCTCCCTAAAATCCAATAATCCAACGGACCATGATATATTTAAAATAGCATAGAATTCGAAAAATACTAATCATCGCCCTCTCTGAGACGAACTTCTGGATCCGCCCACGACTAATTTATTTAAATTTGCTTGTGGTGGCGCAAAACATCCGATAAGTACGTATATTTAATTTTTTTTAACTGTCGCTCTGAAAACATTTTCTGCTGCATCTGGAAAGATGTAAAGTCAACAGATCACTTGCATACAATAGTGTATATAGAACCGGAGTTGTATTGGTTCATTGTTATTTTGAATAGAGCCGCAGTAGAAAGCCGAAGCCGTCAATTCCACAGCGTATCATAGGGGTATACGATAGGGGTAAAAGAACTAGTGTACTTTCGATACGGAAAAAACAAAATAGAAAACAAAACGAGCAAGCCTATTGATCCAACTTTGTCCGTAGATACATACAGACAGGGAGTCCTATTGTCATGGTTAAATGATATGGTTAGTCCATAATACTTGAAATATAAATATACATGTATAGTTTTACGAATGGACGTGTGCCACATAATATACATATTATTTTCACATCAAAATATGTTTAAAGCGCATTTGAAAGATTCTATAGGTATACCATACGCCTACCGTAATAACATAATAACATGATATGATGTGTATGATGTATAAAATATCCGCCCGTGAATTTTATGCACGTGGCAACGACCTTTTGAGTCACTCAGGCTCGAAAGAATTAGCGTGTCTTATCCATGACGCATGTATATGTATAAAATGTACTGTTTATAAATTTGCACAGCGCTACCCTATACCGCGACAGGGCAATAAATTGCACTTTCGCAACTTCTACAGCTGCTCCACCAAAAGTTTTGTTTCTGCTTTTTTGCTCTGTACTCACACCACGAAATAATCACAAGTATATATCCCGTGAAAAATTTTTTTTTCGAGAGGTTTTATAGCTTTCTTTACTCGTTCTGATATTGTAAATAGTTTTTATTCCGGGGATTTTTCTCTAGAAGGCAGTCATTTTTTATTATTGGCACAAAATATATTGCATATATTGTACCAGTGAAAAAGGACGTTGTCCGCACGGTGTACCAAGATAAATGAAAAATGAAAATTATTGTTCAAACATATTGAGAGATAGGCCAATGTAAAAAAATTACGGTTCGAAACAATCATTTTTATTTTTATTTTAACTAAGTAGCACAACGTACGGACAACGTCCTTGTTCTTTGTTCCGTGGGCGTTTTTGATGAAATATATTAATACTGACCTGTAAATTTCAATATCGAAATCGTCAGCATATTTATCGTAAAAATCACCTTTCTAACAAAGAATACTTAGTATACTCAGCCCGTAGAGTCGAAGAAATAGGCGCGTGTGCGTTTGAGGCCCTCACGAAACTCGGCCACCACGGAGTTATCGAACCATAAGTAGGTACATACACCCTGTTCCCTGCGGCCACCCCCAACGCTCCCCTCTTGTCTTACCTACCCTAGCTTTCACCCCAAGTCTTACAATCAACAGCATTGCCTTATAGCTTTGTATACCATAATACCAACGTCTGATATCCCCCATAATAATATATACGGCCGCACACAGGCCCGCAGCAAGCTACTTTTTTTTTATTTTCATGGATTATTTTTTACCCCTGGCTGCGGAATTTTTAACGCTTATTTACCAAATAGCTTTTCTGTTTTGGCCCCACGTTGTGCATCGTATTTTTATAATGAGTGTACCTTGCACAATAAACAGTTGTGTCGCGTACAGATATTATTTATGACCTAAATGGAAACCTCGTTTCGATAACTGCTGGTACATGCCCGTTATTTCATTATTTTAATTACTATTGTTATCATTATTATTATAATAATTATTATTATTATTATTGTAATCATCGGAACGTTGCACATCGATCTGAACTACTCCAGAAACAATTTTTTTGTCAGCATCTGGTTTTTTTACCAGTGTTGATGTGACACGACTTGATGCGATGCAGTGCACGAGTCCCTTTGAGGATATAAATAGAAAAGTAAAATTCCAAGTTGAAGGAATAATTATTTTTATTTCAGATACTTAAAAATTTATTTATTTCTAAGTAAACAACACAATCTTTTGTTTTATAATCCGGCGATCGATTGGATACCTATTAATTCTACCCGCGACGAGGAGAAGCGAGCTTTCTCTGATCAATTTTGAAAGTCACTTTGAGTATCGATCGTGAATGTATTTAAGTAAAACTTACAGTTACCCGATAACCCGAATACCCGATGCTTCAACGAATGTTACACATTTTAACGTGGAGCAAGAAAACAAAATAACTACTGCAGTCGCATTATAATTTGACCATGTAATTTGGTATCGTATAAGTACCAACCTGTAACAATAATCATTTTAAATTGATGAAATATATTGCATATGTGGTGATCTTGCACACACGTATACACGTACGCGCTCGCAAAGAAATGTTGATGAAAAAAGTATGCTACAGATTTGCAGCCTGCAGGACTATATACAACTTATATATCACGTATAGATATCCAATAATAAGTCAACGAAGACAAACAAATTTTACAGGATAATAGGACTGTACTTACTGTGATCTACTTCCTCCCACGTTGTTCTGCATCATCTCATAAACTGGATTTTGGCACATTAGGTCACTGCAGTTCTACTATTGGCTACGCGGTTAAAAATCGTAGTTTCCAGCTGGTATTATTTCTATTGTTATGATTATTATTATTATTATTTTATTAATTATTGCACACGTATGGCACCTAATTGTTTGGAGATTTTGTCAATATACAACAGATTTTTGCTTTGCGCGCCTCTTTCTAGTGATTATATTACGACTATTGTTTGTAACCTGCAAGAGTCGTACGCTTGAAACGTTGAAACTCGACACAGCACTCAAACTATATAGACTAGTGAACTAGACTTACTAGTCAGTAGACATATAAGTATAACACTTACGTTTATGTATGCATGTATATTTATACGTGTTATAAATGTATTGTGCACTTGTGCACGTGTGTTACAAATACAATAATATATACAAACTTTATTCCGCTATTTCCGCTTACTTGAACGTCTATGACGTCCATGTGATTTCGAGTTACCATGGCAACTTGTGCGACAAACTCTTACATTTTCTCCCACCATTTTAGAATACACGTGAGATACAAGTACATTTAAGCATTAAAAATGATTTGCTTCAGTTCACACCTGAAATCAACCCTATAAGTAATCCAATAACATCAAATGGACCCAAATACTTATTTAGTAAATAAATTAGCTTTATTAGTCAACTTTTTCAATTACAGAAGATGGATGTATGTATATAAATAGGTGTGTATATGTTATTAACATAGTTTGATAACTGAAAGAGTACGTGATAAAATATATATTATACCCATGTAGGGGGTGGACACCAAGGACCATTATTCTACTGAGGTGCTTGAGTTGAGTCTTCAGAGCCACAAAATATGCGTGAGGCCATCGCAGGATTCTTTTATACGGTTTCCTCTTTTTACAACGATTTGTTATTATATGTATCATATAACATCGGAAAATCAGAGTGCTTGATAATTATATGGGTATTGGAAGTACATATAAAGTTTACGTTGAATAAATTTTATTTAAATTTGGTCAATGAGAACATACGAATATCCTTAAACAAAAAACTAAAATAAAAAAAGTATGCGTCGCCTATATACAAATTACTTACTTTATACAAAGTATATTTGTGGTGATCCCATTTTGTGAAAATGGCACCAGTTGGACAACTGAAAACGCTCAGCTGTTCACCGCTCCAGAAAGTGAAAAGTATATCGGCTCAATTACTGTCAAAATTTATTTGATTGCGCAACGTAATGACCAGATTATTGGGGTAATATAGGTAATTATTAACTCTATTGTTCGACTTTGCTCTTGGAAATTAGTAGTTTTCGTCACAAATGTGAATCCCTCCAGGGTCAGCACTGGGCCCGAGGGACCGTTGGGACCCCCTTGGTCGGATGCACATGGGGGGGCGAATCCTATTTTTCCCACCGAGGGCGTACCAGGGTTGCAAAAGTGCCACCAGTTTGGCAATAATGGTGTTCCCCGATTTCTCTCGGAGCTCGGAGATTATTACCAGCTGGGTGGCTGATGAATATATTTATCCCCCATTGGAGGTACATACGTGATTAGAATGTCCTCGATACGAGACGATGCGAGATTTCGGACAATCTCGTCTCGTCTCGAGTCTCGTGTTAAATAAGTCTTGCCGAGACTCGTTAAATTTTCATTGAAGCCATTCAAAATTATAGACATTTAGTTCTTGAATTTAAGCACAATAAAATGTAAGTTTTGGTGTACTGTCTGATTTCGTTTAAATCAGTCCTTTGTTGAATTAAATTATCATTATGATTAAATTTACGGCAATTTTGACCTGATATATTTTTGTTCATACAAGAAGAAAACGGCCAATACTGCCTAATACAAGTTCCATCTACTCATAAAACACCTGTAGTAGAATAAAGTGGTCAATTTTGGGCACTCGACGAATTAGACCGTTTTAAATAAGTGGTGGAGCGAACGACGAGTACATACATCGTTGAATTTTTGGTAATCCCAAATTCGACCGTGCCTTATAATAGCAGTTAGTGATGTTGAAGAATATCAGTAAGCAGTAGTGTTCTTTTATATCACCCGTAGCAGCATCATCTTTTTTGCGGTAAAACAAGCTGTCATTACGTTTATCTCGGTGCTGCAGGTGCTGTGACTGCGGGGGCCGTGGTGCGTAACTTTTTCTCCAACTTAAAGCCATCCAACTTTCATTTTAAAGATGTCTTAAGATGTGTTCAAGAGAAAATAGGTTTGCCCAGATCTATCAAAAAAGTTGCGTACTACGACCCCTGGGGTCTGATCGCGACATAAGTTACATAACTCGACATAAGATAGGATAGATCGCAAAAGTGAACTTTTTTGCGATAATCCCTGCCTCATTCTGGTTGTTTCATAGTATAGCTAGAGAACATCGCAAAAAATGCAGGTTTGGCGATGTATCGAATGATTGTGACTCATCACGTTTTCGGTAAGGTGACTATGTAACATAGGAAACTTTTTTTAGTAGTTTAAATAACATGCTGGTGTTAAAAAATGCAACTTGTTTTTTTTTTTTTTTTTAATTTTAATATTAAAGAAGTATTATTTCTTGTCTTCAGAATTTATTTCTACCTTTAAACAGGATATCATTGTAGTAATAACAAGGTCAAGTTTGGTAAAAATCGAGGAAAAAACACGTTTCCGATGTAAATATTATGAATAATAGCAATAGCGCTATTTCGAATACTTATGGTATACAGTAGGTAAGTATATACTTATGTATATATATGTATATACGGTGTGTGGATCAGTGGATAAGTATAGGTGGTGCCATCGCCGTCAGAGTCAGAGTCGACTAGTCGAGTGTTTGTTTACTTTATCATTTACAGAATCACAGCCATCACAGGTCAGAGTCAGAGATGATGTAGGATTTACATCATACAAAAAAATTTTTAATCACTCGAGTACCTCGCAGCATAACAATGGCTCAGGAAACAGTGAGGAAAAGAAAAAACGATGCCAAAAAGGAAAATGAGCAAGCCTTGGAAGAAAAAAAAATTGAAAGTAATAGTGCCGAACATGAAATTAAACCGTAAGTTATTTTTGTTCATGCGTGAAATGACGTGATCGATACACTTTTTATGAAGATCTTTATGATAAACTTGGATGACTTATAAATCATAACCTAGATTGAAACGAGATTATAATACTGATATTTGTATTTACACATTAAGTAAGTAATCTTACTTTCTTCGATGTTTCATAGATATATATTTTTTTTAATTAAACAGAAAATATGGGCCGCACGTCACTTTCTCCTACCAGAAAGTATGGACACGCTGTGTTCTGATCTTAGCCATAATGTTCATTGTATGGTATCAAGGAAAAAATGGGAAAGAAATATTTTTAGCCAAGCAGCGACAAGTGTTGATTAATCGTAGTGTCAATGTCGAGTGCTCCAATGATTACAGGGATGAATTGGAAAAATTTCCTGGCTGTGTTCCGAAAAAGTGTGGCAGAGTAGTCTCTGACAAATTGGTATCAGGCTCTGAAGTGGATGTTTTGTTGAAATTGGCTGAAAACTCATTAAGATTTGGTGGGTCTGATGGGGGTGCCAGCATCTTTGACCTACAGAGTGGTGCCTTGAGCAAGGGCAGTAACTTTATAAATATCTACAGCCTAGATGAGGCTAAGAAAACTTTTGATATGACTGATTTTGTTATTTACAAGTGAGCATTGGATAATTGTGTTTAAATTTGTATATCTTTTCATATGACAAAGTTTCAAATCTATATTTATCCTTCTAGAGTTGTAAAAACCAAAATTCAGCATGCCATAGCCAATCATTTTGGCATTGATGCCAGCAAAATTTATCTGACTAAGCCCACATTTTTTTCAAGAATAACTAATCTTCCTGCCAAGTCAATACATGACGAATATTGGCATCCACATATTGATAAAGTGAGTCGTTTATTTATTAAAATGTTTTACAAATATTTATTTTGCATTTAACACAACTATATGCATTGTAGGAAACGTATGAATCTTTTCACTACACATCTTTGCTATATCTAAGTGACTACGGCCGCGATTTTGAAGGTGGAAGATTTATTTTTATCGACAGCAATAATGTAAACACTACGATAGAGCCTCGAAAGGGTCGAGTTTCCATGTTCACATCAGGTAGTGAAAATTTACATGCAGTTGAGAAAGTCACCTCAGGAACGCGCTATGCTCTTACTGTGTCGTTTACATGTGATAGTCAGTTTGCTGCCTCTGATCCTAATTTAGACCTGTTAAAACGGACCTAAAAATTCTTCATATTGCAGTGTTACATGAATTAAGTGAATCATGAACGTTGTTACCAAGTATTAATACACCATCGTTATTCTCAATGGTGAAGTATTGCAATTGACAGCAATATCATACGAGTATTATTTGTCAGATTTAAGATGCACAAATACTTTTTGCATTTATTTAAAATTTAATGATTATTACTAATCTGCGATATAGTTTTTAATGGATTCTGGTGTTATGTACACAGTATTAGCGCTGTCAACGCATTGGTTGCAACGTTCTTCCGACTCAACATTGAAATGGCATGGACTTATTCATACCATAAATATATTTTACATGTATTTTGAATTGATAATCATGCTGCAGTTGATTCACATTGTTTTTACAAATTAGTATTTCTTTTTTTTCTTATTTATAAGTCTGGGAGAATGAGTCGTAACTGAACTTTTTCATTCATTGAATCGAAATGAAATCTCGAACTGTAATTCAAAAAATTAAAACTTTTTAGTTACCTTTTTCTGAATTGAGAATTGATATTAAATCCTAATTTTCGTTTGTCGGATGAATCGAGCTGGTTTAGAATTCATAATTCAAGGTTGAACATCGAAAGGTGAAGTTAAAAATATATTGAGTCTGAACTGGGTTGAATACACCTAAATTGGTTTACTGAATCGGAAAAAAAATCGCGTTTATTATAAAATAGGGAGAAAATGAAATGTTCAGTAAATCAGGGTAAGTACTTAAACAAAAGAGTAAAAGATGATTTATTATTCCATTTATTCATGTATCTACAGTAAACAATATACACAATGAGTATACACCTTACAATAAATGCACACGTGTGTGAAACGTATTTCGCAAATGTTTATGGTTTCTTTTTTAACGCAATTAAATGATTTACAGAGTGCTGCAATGTTTGTAGAAAATTAATTTTTATATACTTAATGGTGCTGAAGAACATCGTATTGAAAACATCAAAGTAATTTTAACAAAAATTTTTTGGATGTAAAAAGTACCTACATCTATTTTTTGTTTCTTACTTCCCTTTACAGTCATAAACTTCTGCAAGACATCTATCAACTGTCTGAAAATAGTTTGTACTTGTATAACACGACTTACAATATAGTAAAAATTACCTAAATAAATATTTATTGGTAATAAATACAATTTTAGCCTCATACGATTTGACAATAACATTCCATACACTAACAGGTATAGAAAAATCGTAAAGAGCGTTACTCTCCGCTTAAATTCTTAAAGGCTCGGACTTATTGGAGTAAAAGGAGACTAAATAAGGAATATTCAGGAAAATCTCCCTTTTACTAAAATTACATTACAGATAACTTATTAGAAAAACTAAATTATGATGCTCAATGTTCCGATTTCTCCGATGTTTCCTCTTCATCAATTACTTGTACTCTTGCTTTTCTCATTCTATAATTGTTTTCAACACAAAAATCACAGAAAAGCAAAAATAACACTCCACTGTCTACTCTTCAATTTTTTTAGTAGTAATAGTCGATACAAACAGTACAATTATAAGAGAGCATGAAACTTTCTTATCAAATGACAAATGAACAATAGTAATGCTAGAGATTTCTTTGGAAAGAGTCGTTTATACAGAGAAAGTTTTTTCTTTTGTAAACAGCCATGTTTTCTTAAGTGTAAGGTTGTAGAAATCTCTGCCGTGTTTGTGAATGTATACAAGTTGGAATCTACTATAAGCTCTTATGCCCGAAGTAGCTCTGCTATTTTCTTAAGACTTTGACCTGACAGGATACTTCTGTGGTTTCCAAGAAGTTCTTCTATCCTAACGTTCTGTTTGCAAATCTGAAATTAAATTCGTGACTGTTATTTTTACTGCAAGTAAAATTTTCTAAAAATATTTTTACGTTGTATTAATTTTCAGCAAACAAATTTTACCGTAGACAGTCCATAATCAGAGTTGAGTGAAATAAAGTTGTCCTTTGCTTTGAACAGCGCGACCGGGCCTTGGTACTTGCCAGCTGGTTTGTACGCATTTGCAGCCTTTAGTTTTTTGAAGAACAAAATGCCAGCCTCCTTTATGTCCTCGGCGTCAAATGGCGTGGAGCCTATGAGAGCCAACATTTTGTTGAACATCTCCTCGTCAGATTTCGCGTCTCGAAGTTCGTAGTATGCCTGAAATAGTGTCGAAATATCTTTGTACTCACAATAAATCCTACAAATCAAGTGAGCAGTCGTAAAGATATTGATGGATCCGTGACGATATACGCACCTTCAAGAAACCAACAGTCGAGTTGAGTTGCCTGACAAAGAAGGCAAGGGCCTTCTTCAGACCGTCGTCTTCGAGGCTTTCGGTGATCTGTTCGGCCTGCTTGCCGATAGTCCGTGTGTGTAGCGTGATGAACTCGGGCGAGCCGTCGATCAGGGTAAGATTGACGGCCTCGCCGAGTGTCTCGAGCTGCAGCGCCATCTCGAAGGCGACCAGGGCTCCGAACGAGTAGCCGACGAGCGTGTACGGCCCCTGCTTCTGCACCTCCTTCATCATCTTGACGTTGAATCCGGCAAAGTCGGGTATCGTTTCGAGGGGTGCGTCCTTCGTGCACTGCATACCCCAGACCGGCCGCTCGAGCTCGCCGGCCAACGACTTCAGGGAAGCGATGACGCCCTCGATCGCTGACACGACGAATATCGGTGTGCCCACGGCCTTGCGCGTCTCCAGCTGGACGAGCGGCCGCTTCGGCACGATCTCCGCCCCCGAGATCTGGAACAGAAAGCCGTCGTGGCTGACGGCCTCCTCGGCCGACTGCGCTCCCTCGGCCGTCGGCTCCTCGCTCGCCGACGAGGCGAACTCCTTCAGCTTGGCGAAAGTCAGGCCTCGGATCTCCTGCGGGCTCAGGACGATGTCGTAGTTCCTCTCGAGCGTCTGCTTAATCTCGGTGCCCATGAGCGAGTCCATGCCCAGATCGGCGAGACTGTTGTTCGGGTTGATCGTCTTGACGTCCTTGATGCCGAGAGTGTTGGCCACGGCCTCGAGCAGCCCGACCTGGTTCGCCGCGTCCGAGGCCTTGTGCTTCTCGGCGAGTACCAGGGACGAGAGGACGGGGTGAGGCTGCTGCAGGAACACGTCCATCGTGGCCAGGCAGCTTGGCATGCGCTGGGGTAAGGTGCCACCGATTTCCGTCTCATTGTTGCCCATCATCTCGACGACCAGGCCAACGTCGCCGATGGCTCCCCACTGGATGGTCAGTCCGGGCAAGCCGAGGGCCTGCCGTTGCTCGCACATCCTCTCCATCGCGGAGTTCGACAGACCGTAGTTCGTCTGGCCGATGTTGCCTCTGCCGCACGACACCGAGGAGAAGCAGACAAAGTAGTCCAGGGCCGGGCAGAGCCGTCTCGACGCCGTGTCCAGGTTCTTCGTGCCGTCGATTTTCGGGAGAGCCACTGTCCTGAAGTCTTTCTCCTCGAGGCTGTCGATCAGGTTGTCCCTGAGCACGGCGGCCAAGTTGAATATACCACCGACGGGCGCGCAGCGCCTGCTGGCCTCGGAGATCAGCCGCTCGGCACCGGCGAGACTCGTCACGTCCTCGGTCGATATGACAATGTTGATCCCGGCCTCGCGCCACCTGCGTACGCAGAGCGACTGGTAGCCCGTGCGTACTCCCGAGCGCGACGTCAGAACGATGTGCTTGGCACCGCGGGTGATCATCCAGTTGGCGAGCTCGAGGCCGAAGCCGCCGAGGCCACCCACGAGGACGTATGACTTCTCGGGGTTCATGTACGTGCGCGGAATCGAGGCGACGACCTTGGACGTCGGCTGAATGACCTTTTCGGGCTCCTCGTCCCGGATCTTCATGAGAACCTTGCCGATGTGCTTGCCGGTGGCCATGAACCGGAAGCCCTGCTCTATCTGCTGTTCGCTGAAGACCGTGGCGGGTAGCGGCCTGACGGCTCCACTTATGATGCCCTCTTTGACGAGCCTGAAGACCTCCTTTTTCTCGGGACAGTCGGCGTCGAAGAGGGCGTCCAGCAGGATACCGTGGAAGGTCGTGTTCTTCAGGAATACCGACATACCGAGACTGGTGTTGTTGGACAGGTCGAACTTGCCGATCTCGAGGAAGCGGCCGCCGTTGGCCAGGCACCTCACGCTCGCCTGAAGCTGCTCACCGGCCAGTGAGTTGAGGACGAGATCGACGCCACGGCCTTTCGTCTCAATGAGCACGAGCTGCTCGAAGCTGGTGTCCCGAGAATTGCCGATGTTGCAGTCGCTCAGCTGCGGGAAGGTCTTTTTGAGGAAGTCTCGCTTCTCCTGGGAGCTCACGGTGGTGAACACCTTGCAGCCCATGTGGAGGGCTATGGCGATGCTGGCCTGCCCGACTCCACCGCTACCGGCGTGGATGAGGACGCTGTCGCCCCGTCTCATGGCACCGCGCACGCACAGGGCGTAATAGCTGGTGGCGTAGACGACTGGAACTGTGGCGGCCTCCTCGAGCGACCACTCGTCCGGGACTTGCCACGTGAAGCCTGGATCGGCCAGAACCGTCGTGGCCAAGCCTTGGGCAGCCACCATGCCCATGACGCGGTGACCATCCGTGTTGCGACCAGAAAATTCGAGGCCCAGTATGCAGTCTTGCTTGGCCAAGTCACCCGGCAGAGCATCCGCGTTCAGTTTGCCGGTGGCCAACATAATGTCGCTGTGGGATTTCAAATATTACGATCGATCATGAGACGAAATTCTTTGGACGATTGGAACAGAGGGGGTGAGAAAAATCAGATACTCACCGGAAGTTGAGCGGAGCATAGTAAACGCTGCAGAATTCCTTGTTGGGGAACTTTTCGGGTTGGCAATAGCTGAGCGGGCCTTCGATCCAGCGTAAGCTGCTGAGATCACCTCTGGTGAGCGCATTGATGTAGGCGTGCTCGGCTGGCAGGGAGGAAACGTCGCTCTGCTGATCGAGGCGCAGGTGACGGTAGCAGCCCCACTGCTGGTTCTTAAGCACATTAGCCATCAGCTGTTTGTCGAGTTGCTTGGCATAGAAGGGATCCAAAAGTGAAAACTTGGGTGCGTTTTTATCCTGAATGAAAACGTAGCGCACGTTGTGGCCGCCAGCCTCTTGACGAATGCAGGTCATCAGACCGACCAGACCTGAGCATTGAATTTATCATTGTAATTGAATTGTTTTATTTTTCGGTACTTAAAAGCTCGAGTATTTTTGATTTTGATTAGATAGTTGATTTGAGTTTTTATGAACGATCAAGCCATTGTCTCAAGTGGTTATCGGTATGGATTATTGATACAAAGACAATAATGGATTTCGATTGCTATTTCAAGAGGTGAGATAAATTTTTTTTTTTTTCTTAATTGCAATGTATGATACCAAAGTAATGGACTTTTTTGAACCCATATACCGTATTATAAATGATCGAATGAAACCTCCTTACCAAGCGTCTCCTCTCCTTGGCTGACAAGCAAGATCTTTTGCTGTTCTGTCGCAGACTGCTTAAGAGCTGCCTTGACACCCTCGAGCCAGGAAAAGTTTTTCTCGGTGATTTGGATGATTATTGGCTCAACAGGGCCTTCTTCGCTCTTCTTCAACAGCACGTAACTCTTCCCAGGCACAAACTGTTTGCCGACGTAGCTCAAGCCAGATTTCTTGACAATGTTCATGGTGACGGAGCCAGTTTCCTCGAGAAGGATGAAACCACCGATTTTAACCGAGTCGGCGAGGTTCTTCAGAATGGCAGTCTTGTTGTTGCTGATTACGTCAGCTGCTACCACAATGTTCAAGTCCTTACCGACTGCAGAAGTTTGCGGATCCTTGGCCAAAGTCTTGATATCGCACTGCTTGGTAACGGTTGCGTATGTGTCGGGAGAACCAGTAGCCAGCTGATAGTCTATCTATACAATGAAAATATTTCAATATTTACAATTTGCTCTACTCGAGTGATACATATAAGGAGAGATCGCTTTGATGGTGAAATCAAAGAAAAGAGGAAAAAAAAAGTCTTGGAACTCACGGTGAGTTGAGGCTCGCCGTACAGGATGTCCAGGACGATCGGCGCCAAGAGAGCCTCGGCACTTCTCTCCCCGGCAACCTCGATGACCTTCAGCTTGATACCGCCCGAGTTTTCTCGGGCAGTCTGCAGCAGGACGCTGAGCGCGTGAACCTTGGCCTTCTCTGGATCCTCGACCAACACCTGCGAATTGTCGTACGGCACAAAGAGGTATCTCTCGTGCTTGGGTGGAGCTCGGGTTTGCTGCCTCCTCGGAGCCAGAGAGGCCTTCATGCACCGCAGCTCAACGCCACCAGCCTTGATGACCCCGATTTGTGGATAGGAGTACACTGTCAGTGCTTCCTCTTTCTCGAGGAGCTTGGCGTGAGCCACGGGATCAATGGTGATTTTCTGAAGTCTAGTGGGCAAGTAGAGATCGCGCGTGTCCTTGCCGAGTATGCTGAACTGCAGCATGGTGTCGATGAAGGAGATCCAGTTACCAGACCAGGCGAGCTTACCGACCGCCGCACGGTTGTCAGCGCTGACGATGCCCTGGAATATACCGGTGTAGTCGTAGCCACGCAGACGCAGCTCCTTGTAGACGTCGGGCTTCTCCAGCTCCAGCAGATCCGCCTCGTTGGGAACTGATGGCGGCTGCAGGCACAGCAACTCCTTCTCAATTTTTTCGGGGGAACGGATCCTGCCGCTCACGGCAACGGAGCTGGCCTCGCAGAGCTCGAACTCGCCGCTGCCGTCGAAGATGTTGATCAAGAACTTGACCGGGCCCTCCTTGGGCATGATCGTGGCTCGGTGAAAGGTGACGTTTTCAAGTACGACCGGCAATTTTTCAAAATCGACGTTCCAGAGTTTGGCGAAGGTCTTCCAGACGAGGGTGAGATAGCCGGTGGCGGGAAACAAAACTCTGCCGTCGATGCAGTGCCCAGCCAAGTAGGCGTCGCCCTCCTTGGACAGATCGATCTCGATGACGGTCTCGCCCGAACGGGTCGACTTGCCGGAAAAGTCGGCGACGTCCCACTTGATCGAGTGGTCCCACCTGACGAGGGAGCCGATCATGGGGGTGCCACGACCCACCGGATAACTGATCGGCGGGTAAAGTTTGGCCAGTTGTGGCTGCGCCCCGGCATTGTACAGTTTGCCGAGATTGGTAAGCAGGAACAGCATGTTGTTCGAGTGCTCCCTCTTGTGCAAGCCCACGTTGGTGACAGTGGCCGGCAGGGATCTCTTCAGGATGGCCTGGAGCAGACAGTGGGGCGCGATTTCGATGACGATCGCGTTTTCGGGCACGTGGGCCAGGGCCTCCTGGAACAGGACGGGCGACAGGAGATTGTTCACGTGGTAGGCCGGCGAGCTGAGCTGAGCCAGCGGCGTGTTCCATGCGTTCTCCGGGATGGACGTGGAGATCCATCTGGGGGTCCTCTGCTTGGGACTCGGGATGATATTCTCGAGGCTGGCGCGGAGTTTTGGCCCGGCGTCGGCGATGTACTTGCTGTGAAAGGCGACGCCGGAGCTGCTCACGGCTTTGGCGAAGATACCTTCGGCCTTGAGCTCGGCTATGAATTTCTCGAGGGACGGCAGAGGTCCCGAGATGGAGACGGAGTCGGCGGAGTTGTGGCAGGCCGGAAAGACATCGGACGGGCAGCGCCTCTTGGCCTCGGCCCAGCTCAATCCGACTGCGGCCATACCTAAAATGTTTCACCATTTGAAGAAATAATAATGATGGAAAGAAAAAAAACACACACAGTCAGACTGAAGACACGCGCGCGCGCACGCACACACACAAAAGCAATAAGTAGAAGGACATTGCACAGGTCTTACCCATGTTACTCGGTAGGCCGGATTCCTTGATGGATTTTCCCCTCCAGTAGGCGGCCAGTACTGTCTGTTCGGCGGTAAAGGTGCCGTCGGCGTAGGCACAGCCAACCTCCCCGACGGAGTGACCAACGATGCCGTCAGGCTGGATGCCGAGGAGAGTGAGGAAATCAACGAGGGCTACCTGCAAGGCCGCGATCGCGACGAAACTGTTGAGCACGTCCTCGTAGGTTTTCTCGTTCGCGTTGAGCACGAGGCTCATGAGATCGACGCCGAGGGGTTTGAGCGCCTCGGCGCAGCGGCGCAAGCTGTCGGCGATACTCGGTATCGGCAGCAGCTCCTTACCCATGCCGGCCCACTGCGTGCCCATGCCCGAGAAAACGTACCAGACGGGCCTGCTCTCGGCCCCGTTGACGGATTCGACCGCGCGCTCCGGGACTTCGCCGATGATCTGGTAGCCCCGGTACGAGTGGCCAACAATGTTTCGCGAGTGAATGCCGTGCAGCAGGGAGACGAACTCGTCGTCCTTCTCGTTGATCCGGGCCTCGTCGAGCAAGAACTCGACCGCCTCCTCCGTCCTCCCGGAGGCAACGATAATCTTTGCAATGCTGCCCTCGAGGACCGGCGAGAGCTTGGGCTTGGGATTGCCGCGCAGCAGCACGTGGGCGTTGGCACCGCCAAAGCCGAACGAGTTGACGGCGGCGAGGCCGGAGTTCCAGGGGGTCGGCTCGCTCACGACCCTGATACTACCGTCCGAGAGTGCGGGTATCTCCGAGTTCGGACTGTTGTAGTGCAAATTTGGCGGTATGACGGCCTGCTCCATGGCCAGTAGTACCTTGGCGATGGAACACAGCCCGCTGGCCGGCTCCGAGTGGCCCATGTTGGATTTGACGGAGCCGAGGAGCAGGGGCCCCGTGGTCGCGGGTCTTCTGTCCTTGCAGAATAATTCGGCTATGGAGTTGACCTCCTGGGGATCGCCGACCCTGGTGCCCGTGCCGTGGGCCTCGACGTACGACACGTCAGCCGGATTGACCCCGGCCTCGGCGTACACCTCGCGCATCAGCCTGTTCTGCATCGAGCCGTTGGGAAACGTGATGCCCTGTTCCTTGAAGCCGTCCGTGTTGACCCGCGAATTGACGATCGTGGCGTAAACGCGTCGGGCGTCCCGCGACTTTTGCAGATAAACGACGACGGCCGCCTCGGAGCGTACGTAGCCGTTGCCGGATGCGTCGAAGGCCTTGCAGGCACCGTCCTGCGACAGCATGCTCAGTCTGTGAAATTGCAGGGAACTCGTCGGCTTGAGTAGTAGATTGACGCCCCCCACAATGGCCGCGTCGCACTGGCCGGTCCGCATGGCGATAACGGCGTGGTGCAGGGCGTAAAGTGACGACGAGCAGGCCGTGTCGAGGGCAAAACTCGGGCCGCTAAAGTCGAACGCGTACGAGAGCCGGTTCGGGAACATGGCCCGGCAGCAGCCCGTCAGCCCGTAGCCTGTCATCATCATCATCATCATCATCATCATCGTAATTAGTCGGTGGTTGATTGAACATGAATCGTACAGAGGATTGTCGGGTCGTACCGTTGATTTTGTCGGGATCCTCGGTCCAGAACTCGTCCGACTCGGAGTCGGAGACCCCGATGAACACCCCGGTCTTGGTGCCCCGTATCTCCGTGGGATTGATGCCGGCGTCGAGGATAGCCTCGTGGGTGAGCTCGAGGAGCATCCTTAGCTGTGGATCCATGACCGTGGCCTGTTTCGCGTGGACGCCGAAGAAGGTCGCGTCGAACGAGGCGAGATCCCTCAGCTTGCCCGAGCGCGCGGGCAGACCGTGGAGGCCGGGGGGCCAGCGCCTGTCGTCGTCCGTCACGAGGTCGACGCCCTCGAACAGCTGCTGCTTGAACTCCTCGATGTTCGACGACTCGGGCAGCCGGCCTGCATTGTTGGTTATTGTTATTGTTATTATTACAAACGCAGGAGCAGTTTTTCAACATCATACGTTATATTTTACACGCACGCGTAAGTATACTTATGTAAATAATACATGTACAATACGCACCAGACATTCCCGAGATGACGATGTCGTCGTCGAGACTGTACGACGGGCCATTGGCAACGATCGGCTCGCGCACTAGCGGGCTGTTCATGCTGTCGAATCTGGCGGGCATGTTGGCCGTACAACTGACGATTTTTACAAGCTATAGATACCCAATTCTGGTAATTATCCCTACGGCAATTCGTATAAAATATGTATGAGCCTCGTGGTCTGCAACATGGAAAATAACGATTCACCGATCATTAATCTTATCTCAATGTAATGCACAAGGCAGAGAAGGGCGCAAAGAAGAAGAAGAAGAAGCTTTTCTTCGTACTTAGCAAGTTTGTGGCAATTTTGTCATTTTTTTATGCACATGTGTGCGCATACATATACATATACAAATAACTTTAATCAGGAGTTCCCTGAAATCGTAAGTACGACCTAGGCACATGCGAAGATATCTGCATGCATGAAACAAAAAACCAAGAGGTGAATAACATTTTTTTCGAGCTCATTTATGTGTTTCCATTACGCCAATCGACATTAAAAATGATACAAATTGAGAGTATTCGGTACTGTGGTTTGTTGCTTGATTTTTCGCCACAAGGTAAGAATGCGAAAACGTTACAGTGCTGCGCTATCTCGGTATTCCTGAAAAGATAAAAAATTGTTGCTGGAAAGTCGAGCAAAAATGTGCCATAACTCGGTTGAATCCTGCAGCTCTGGAAGCTAGTGCAGTAAGTAATCATCGAGATATTAATATCTTTGTTCCAAAGGCATGCTAGAAATAAAATTATGCTCAACAGTCCTAATAACTTTTGTTGATGTACACGAGTCAGTTTAGAAATATAGGTATGGGTGCCGGTATTCATAAACAATCACCCAACTGAATTACAAATGAGAATAGAAGAAGAAGAATAAAGACGACGGGATGAGCAGCCGGTAAGTAAGCAGAGCGCCGCGCCGCCGGTGCATAATAATACCAGTGGTGCAGCTTTAACTTTCAAGTTCAAGTGCGGCTGTCGTTGCCGCTGCTCGTCTAAAGTTGTTGTACTATAAGTACTCGCACGCCGTGCGTTTATTTCGCTGCGAGCCGGCTGCTGCGGTCGGCTCGAAACGAGCGGTATAATTCGCCTGATTTGCACTTTTTCAATTTTTAGTCACGGGTTATTGGTACTCGTATAGAAGACACCTCTCTCTCTCGATCTCAATTCTCTTTTCAGCCGGTTTGCGGCGAACACGATACGCGGATGTGCATGTAATTATAATAGACGCACACAACGTATTAAGTATATACCTACGTGGGCAGAGCATCAAGTATTCCCGTCAAATGAGAAACAGCGGGCATATTATATACATATCGGAAGGAAGAAAGGCTGAAGGGCTTCGATTTAAGCTCTCTTGCGCCGCCCCGACCGAAAATAAAAAACCAACTCAAGTGTATTTCTGCACGCTGTACTTTCCTAACAAGTACCCTATACCCTCAACTCCACAAGTGCGCGCAGTGCAATAAAAGCGAAAAAAGAGCCTCGCCGCACACGTCACCATTCATAATACATCATTTGTAAAAGTATATATGTGCAAGGGACGGCACGAAAGCGGAAAAAACAAAAAGAACAAGCCGTCGCCGCTAATACGATTCGTACATATACATATATTTGTACTTATAAAGTGCGCGCGCGCTAGATCGAGGCCGCGACGATTGCGCGGAATTGAAACACAGTGCAAAGGCGGCACATAATACTTGCGGCGTAGATATCCGTACGGCACGGCCGCGCCACCACCGCTGCACTGCCTAATTCGGTAATTTCAATTGCATTCGCCAAAGGGTAAATCAATTTTACAATCGAGATTCAACAACTCCCCGGCCGCTGCTCGCTCGTATTAATTTGTGCTTTGGTGAGGGTTATCATCCTTATATATTATTATTATTATTATTATCATACACCTCAAGAATGTGCTGGGTCTGATCATTGCGCTATCGCGGTCTTTTACATTTTTTTTCTTCATCTTTTGACGTTGTATTTTTTTGAGACTAGATAAACTGTATGATGCCGTCTGTAATTATGTAGTCTTCGATCAGAAAAAAAAAAGTTAAACGTTTTTAACGACAGAGGAATCATTGAAGTGTGCGTTGGTACTCTGCGGTCACAAATAATCATCAAGCGGGAAGTATACTTGTTGGAATTTTTGTAATTTTCTCCGGGTCGCGGTAGCCTTGAAACCCAAGATAAGTACCTGTTGAAGAAAAAGTGAGAAAAAAAAAAAAAAAAAAAAAAAAAAAAAAAAAAAAAAAAAAAAAAAAAAAGTAAGTACTTATAGAGCGTCCGCTTATGATTGAAGCAAGTCCAAGTTTATGAAGTACACGACGATTATTCTTCTTCGCGGGCTCATCCATTGCGCATCGAGTCGTAAAATTTCAATTTCGTCGCCATCACGAGGGGTACCTACTGCGCTTACAATATACTATTGTTATGGCAATTTTACGTATCGCTCGAGACGAGGAGAGATAGTACATATATATAACCGAATTAGACATTATTTTATTGTCATGTCGAATCGCTCGATCACTCCATCACCCGATCACGGATAGAGTATAGGTCAGTTTTGTGCATCATTTTCCCACTTGACACGCCTCGACTTTTGAATTGGCTCTCGGTTGTATGATGTCTCGAATCTCAACAAGGCGGCAGGTAAAATATTGAAACACCCTCGGATTTCTACGAACTCTAAAACATCAATCATACCTGCAATTCTACAAGTCCCTTTATCTACGAATAAACGAATAGATAATCGTTAATAATTGCACACAAAAATCGCATGCGATGATCTGCACTTTGGTGTGCTTGCAATTCAAAATAAGAAATTCCCTTTCAATTAATAATAATTATATCAGAGGAGAAAACAAATTGCACCATCGTTAGTGCGATAATTACGAGTTCGTGGGGGGATGAGAGTGGAAAAAAAAAATGATGCCACACGCGTAGAGAGTTGAGTATTGTTTGACGATTGCACCGATTGGCTCTTCGAAATGCTCTCCTGTCTTCCGACTCCCTCCTTCCTCTCAGATGACGGGCACGCAATTTTTAAATCAGTGGCGTGGTTCAAGTCCGCGGAAGAAGATAAGAGTCAACAACATACTTTTACACACACGTGTATAAGTATATAGCGCGCCGCCGTCCGCGTCGCAGTAACATATTCTGCATGACGTCCGCTGACTTTTGTCGATCGAGCTCGTACGATATAGAGAGTCGATAAGCCACGTCGAATTTTTTTTTTTTTCGTAACGTGCCTATACACTAAATTATTTACTTTTCTGCGTGAATCACGTGCGCACGAGAGCGATTACACGCACAATCATCTTTTGACACGTGCCGATTAAAAAATATGTAAACTTGTATCCAGAGATCGCGTGATTCATTCTTACTTTTCTGCTTTTGCAGTGGCTTTCATTTCGATTGGCATATACCTGAGCTAAGTGTAATCAAGTGTAATCATATCATGTACTTATATGTATAAGTATAGGACGACCACTGCGTGTATACAATATTATATATTCGACAGATCTCTGTCCGATGACCAGGTATAGAAGTGCAGAACAGCTTGACGATAAATTGTCGGTTGTTATTGATTGCGTAAAAATCAGAGACTCGGTAGTTTAGTGTCATTTTGATTCGAAAACTATGCACGGATTTATAGTAAAACTACGGTAAAAATTATCTTGAAATCCGGTTAAAAATTACAGTTACTTACGGTAAAAATTCATGTGATTTTACTATAAAAATTCTCTTATTTCTTTTCTCCGTGTACCATTTTACACAATACCAAGAAATTTTTCATGAGGAGAAAATTTTGTTCCGTATCCTGTTCATTAATTAAATAATAATAATAAAACAATCACAAAAGTGCAGAGCGTGTGTGAGAGAGTGAAACTGAGTTTTAAGATGATGGATTTAGTCAATATGCAGGGAAAAACTAATTAATAGAGAATAATTTTTTTACACTCATTTTCATCTAGTCGAAACAGAGTCAACGACCTGTGTGTTTTTTTTTACATTTGTGGCAAATTGATACAAGCAAAATATAATATTCCATCGATACTGTGTAAAAACTCTAAGGTACACCCAAGTGTAGGATGTTATACATCATGGAAGAAGAAAAAAAAAGACGTGCCAGGATTGTGAAAAATATATTTCATTTTCAATTGACCTTAAACTTGACAGGCATTGGATATAACATCTGAAAGTCGCGCGACGCACTACTGCCTGCGTATACCCATTAATTACGTAAAGTACATGAGGCTTTGAAATCAATGAAATGTTAAACAGAGGGAGCATTCATTTATTGACGACCGATCAATGCAACGATATGCCGATTCACTAATCTACAAATTTGTTCTTGAACGTAACAGGTATTATAGAATTTCTTGAAAAAACGTCCGAAATTCGCAGGTAGGTTTTGAAAACTTTTTTTCAGCATTGGCAATATTTGAAGGATGCTTAGTCAAACTATTCGTGGAATGAATGGTTTTAGCATCTCCAATTGATGTTTATGAATTGAGTATACACACGAACCGAGTCAACAGTGATTCTTGGGATTCTTTGAACCATTATTTTTGTTTTCATAAATGACTAATATTTTATTTATAACGCGCGTGTTAGCTTTGAAATATAATGATCACATCATAATTTGTTATGTTATCTCCACTATATAGACAAAGAAGGACGAAACAGTTGTTCTTTACGAGGTTTTTTGCGTTGTGTAAGAGTCGACTGTCAGCCGATCGAATAAGAACCAAAATTAGTGGCACTTATACATTTGCATGGAAAGAAAAGAAGACAATAAACGATTCCTCAATAACCTGCTTCGATTGAGGAGCATTCGTAACGACGACGAGAGCATAATGTATCATGCTTTGTGATTTTAAATGCAACTCTATTATACGATTAGACCTTTAATTGTATCTTTCAGTTAGTCGTCAGAAAATGCAATTGATACAAGAGAATTAATTGAAGTTTTCAAGGAAATTTATTTAAATTATCTGTTTCTTTTTCCGAAATATAACTACACGCATCGTACTGGCTATTATTTTTAAAATTATGAAAAATGCTGGTTTTACAAGTTTCTTCTCACTTGAGAATTTTTTTTAAATCGGGCAAATCTGTCACTTTAGTATCATCACAACATCACAAGTAAAAATATATTTGAAAGAATCAATTAAGTATGCAGCTAATCTTACTCTAAACGTAGGCTAGATTATACCTTAGCATCAGGTGTGCTTGCAAAAGACAATGTATTTATGAAAAAAGTCAACTATTATGAACAATTTAAAAACTTGACTGGCTTAATGGTTTTTCAAATAAAATATCGTAAGCTTTATATCCAAGCACAACCTATTTAGGATCTATTTGAAAAAGTGAAAAACATTAAGATTTTTAATGCTGCTCTTATTAGTCGATCATTATACCTATATTTTCTCGTACATTTTGCAATAATCACCTGCACGTGCTAAAAATTCAAGACTGACGTAATTTTTTGAACTCTTAAGTATTTGCACTTTTTGTTTTAATATAATAAATTGATAATATTCATTCCGGTAAATATCAGGAAGTAAAATAGCTTTGGTAAGCACTTTTACCTATAATATCCATGTACTCATAGTCAAAATTCAGAAGCGCCTACATTAACGGCTTTGTATTATATTTATCGTAAATTGGGCCGAATCAATAAAAACAGGAACTAATGAATTTTTCTGAAATAAAAGAAAAATATTACGATTTATTAATTTGGAAATTTATTTTAGTGTCAGTGATAACAGACAGACAGATTATGAATCTAAATTATTAATTCGATTGACACTCAATCAATCAAATAAAATTTTATTTGAGTTCAAGTTACTTTTGAAGAAATTTTACCAGCACGTGAATTTTGTAAACCAGCTTGAATCTGCACGTACGTATATTGCTGTACTCTTTAACATTCATTTATAAATTGGATACAAACTTTTCTGAGAAATCCTCGTTGAACATTTTGTTACATGCAAGTACACTAGCAATTATTTTTTAGTGTACGAAATTAGATAAAAATGTAAGCTACTTATAAGGATAGAAATACGAAAAGGAAAATTTGAGCGCTCATTTGCTACAATCATGTGCTGTAAGTGAAACTAGGGACAGCTATATGATTACCTGTTGTGTTTCCATAATTTTAACATGAATAATATCCCTTCCCTTACTGTACATTATGTAATATCCTTGTCATACAAAGGTGCACATCGTATACCATTGTGAACAATTAACAACTTAATATGCGAAAATTGAATTTAAAAAAAAAAGTTGCCTGTTATATGAACTTACAACTTCAATTTTCAAAAGCTGAGATAAAAACTTGCAAGTGTATGTTCAATGAGGGCAGTGTAAAAGTAAAAAGAGAAAAATAGATTACACTCACTGGTGGTACAGTATAGTTAGAAACTGATTTGGCGTGAAAAACTCACGACGAGCAAAGGTAAACCGTAACATAAGATAAGTATGTTTAAGTAATACGAATCCATATAATGCATATATATATACATATATAACCTCGGTATAATATCGCCCATACTTATTCAGCTAAAACGTGCCACATAGATAATATAACATTGTAAGACGACGTTGAAGTAGGTGTATATAATAAACTCATATTGTACGTACGTGGATGTGTTGTATTATGTGCACCTAATGCTTGAACGTTATACACAGGCGTCAACTTTAAAAGAAAAAAAAAATGGTTGCAAGCTTCCTTGTTGTTAAACTTTTGAAATAAATTTTTTTTAAATTCCATTACAAAGTATTTTTTTGGGGCGTGCGCGAGTGTGCTGAATATCGTCATCAGCAGGCAACCAGGCATGATGAATTAAATCGTCATACACCCTCTCGGTGTTTGTGCCGTGTATTAGGATTTTAATTCAACCGTAAATGTATATTATGTGGATAAAATAGCGAGAGAAATCAGGAAAACCTATCCTTTTAGTGTAGTAAATTGATTATCATAAACTCCGAGAGTGAGATCTTTCAGTGTCATATTATCGCACAGTTCAAGACAAAAATATAATTATTGTACGTGATACATGCATGACAAGCTTTCGTTTTGGTATGACGTAGTTTCACCATAGTTACGTATGTTTTTACACAGTGTACCGACAACTTTTCTTGGTTTGTTTATTAATACTCTATACCAGCTGTACGATAAAATAATACTCAAATCTATATAAAATGCCGGACTAGACTGTTATCGATTAGCACCAGCAGCTGTGAATAGCGAGGTGAATAGAATCAAATGTCAAAGCCGCCACCTATTTGTACTTCGTCCAGCGTGAGAATTGAGTAAATTAAGTGTCCGAAGAAGAAGAACGAATAGAATATATTAGGTAGGCATAGAACGAGGAAATACGTGTATGGGCACTATGGGCCGCGGCATGCAAAGTATATATTTATAGGCCGGATGCATACAACGCACGGCGCGCGTAACGCTTGCTGCAGGTATACGGTATATAATTGCATGTAAATGCCTTCCAATTAGCGATCCTTTTCTGATTGAGTCCGCGTCGCTCTTTTGACTTTTCGAAAGAGCTGTGATGATCTTGATAAGTGCAAGCTTTAAGATTTTATTCCATGCTACTGCCCCATCAGTGTTGGACACAATTAATATCCAGGAATGTAATATATTTCAACTACTTGGCTATTGTACTTGATTGTGAAAGCAAGCAATGGCACTTTTTATTATACATCTCTGATGCATTGTATACAATGTTTCTGGCTAGTATTTGAAAAATATATGCAAATAATAAAAGTTAAAGTTGAATTACAATAGAAAAATAATTGATGATGATAATTTTCAACTCTTTTTTCGTTTAATGCACCGACTCTATGGCTATTGCTTTTCACAGTGAAAACCCATGTAACATACAAAAAGTTTTCACAATTGTTCTCGTCACTAAAAATATAATTCCCGCCATTGCCTTCATCTCGCTTGTGACAAGTGATTATCTTTATGCATAATATATTATATAATCGAATTAGCATGGAAAAAAGACCTTTACTCTATATTTTTTTATCAGAACCGGAGCATATATATTATGTGCGGGCCAAAAACGAGGAAGTATACTCAAGTACTTCTCTTATCGCGAGTAAGTGAATGATTCAAATCTGTACTTATTGAAAAATTGCAAATATGAATCTGTAAATCAGAAAGTAGTCAGCACAGACAAATTTCAATAATTTGTTAATTGCACCATAATACCAAAATTTGCTAGCAAACTGATGATTGTAGGAGTCTAAAAATGATCGAAAGAAAAAAAAAAATTCTGAAGTGGCGCTGTCGGCGATAGTTTCATAGACGATAATTCACGACACGATGTACTTATACACCTCAGACTCATGACAGTCATCACCGATCATTTACCTCAAGCACTTGGTAGTTCTTTCAAAAATTTGAATAATTCATCGCAAAGACAAGCAGAAAATTTTTAGGAGGTGGCTAAAAAAAAAAAAAAAAAAATCGGTGCGAAAAAAGCGAAAAAAAAGTCTTATTATGCTAGGTCTTTTTTGGCGATTAAGAAATGAATATCGAGATTGATATCGTAATATGTAGTCGTATAGATTTCATGAGGCCGAATGCCGAATTTCGATGCACTCATTGATGTAATCTATGTATACATACTAAGCATAAACTTGTATATAATATACGTATATAGTAGAATGCACGGAGCGTGTTTTTAGAGATGAAAAATGAAAGGGGGATTTTCCTTCTTCCCGCATAGCTTCAATTTACAGATAGTATATACACCTAACCCTAATAGAAAGAGCGTTTTGAGGCACCCGTGCACCCCGACATTCGACAACGACCATATTTCGGCATATTACTTCAGAGGATAATATATATAGGTATACCGGAAAAACTATATACAACAGCACTGGCGAGTGGCGAGCTGTAGGTATAGTTAACTTATTCTCCGTTAGATTTCCTCAGTCGAGTACGTGTATACTCTCGTTTCCGCAGATGTGTAAGTATATTTTATATTTGATTTATTTTACATTCGATCGAAAATATGCTTTTCAGAAATGTTATCATCACGATTAATATTGTTATTGTGACGTTTAACTATGATCTATACGATGGATAAACAAAAGCATCCAAAACTTGTATTGCTAACAATTACATGCAAAGTACAACTTTACTGTGTATCTTATTCTTTTGAATAATCATTTGAATAATAAATGTAAGAATGTAAGAAGCCGAGAATTTTGCGCTCCTAAAAGTTCCCCGATCAATAACGCATATAACGACAATCAGCTGGACGGTAGATATGTATACATATATAAATAAAATACGTGGGTCCATGAATGCGGCGAACGAAGGAATAACTATGTAGAAAACGAGAATATAAGCATAGTATTTAAAGTTGTTTTGTGGATACCTACATATATATATATATGTTATTCTTATGGACATTAAAAAAATTAAGATCATGATGAAAATTTATTTGTTGAAACTTAAACGTATTGTGAGTCATTATGCCAAATTGTAAGGAGTAATTGTGTCGCTAGAAATTAAGTTACCAAAACATGGGCTCTTATGGGAGCCTAGCAGGTTTTGGTCAACTTTGAGAATTTATAACTTAATTTCTAGCGACAGAAGCTTTCCCAAACTTGACAGAATTAAGTACGCGTTATGAGTTTTAATCTCGGCAGAAAAAGTTTCATACATCACTTTCAAGAAATCAAGATATCCACAGAACAACCTTAAGTATATTGCTCTGGAAAACTATAGAGACGAGGGAAACGAAGAGAAAGAAAGAGAGAAGAGAGAAAGTCTGAACCACACTAAAACGTATACGCTGTAATATAGTACAATAGAAAATTCCATGCGGGTTGCGCTTGCATGTAAGTAAGTATACTTGGTAAGTACTTGTATACCATAATATACAACCTGCCATCAGGTGAGTTAGTGAGTAAGTATACTTACATACATTCCGCAATTGCGATCTTGTAACGTTACATTTGGATATATCGCGAAGGACGTGGAACTGTCATTGAACGCATTTGCGATTAAAGCGCGCGGGGCGTCAAAAGCGTGAAATCAATAAACGAAGCAAGCATAAGTTGTACATATGAAAGTACACCTATGATAATAATATTGGACGTGAAGGTACTTAACTTGTAAGTATTAATTTTGTATAAGTACTCACCTGCCGCGTGAATTTGCAGACGGTTTTTCCGGACCAGTAATGATTATAATACAGGTAGACACGCTCGGGGGGTGTATTTATAAGTAAGGTACGGGGGTTGCGTCGGTGTAACTGTATACTTATAATGTTTGTTGTCAATTCGGAATCGGAGCACGCGGCTGTACTTACAGTTAACTTTCTTCGTCGACCAGCGAGCGAAGCAAACGTGTCTACCTTTGGGGCTGCCAGCGGAGGTCCGAGTAAACAAAGAGCGTAGCCGAGCGCAGCTCGCTAAGGACTGACTGAAGCTGAAGCGGCATCAGCAGCACGCATCATCGAAAGCGAGCGCTGATGATGGAGCAAAGGCAGCGAAGTAGGTAATGTAAAAAGTAAGAAGTATATCTGTATTGTTCTGGCACCTATATATGTGTAATGTATGCATACTGTGCACAATAAGAGCGATAGAGAGAGAGAAGTATATAGGTACACAACAGCGCATCGCGTTAGTATTATATTATGTATACCATACATATGTACATGTATATATTCGTAGGTTATATATTATATAGTGAGTAAAAACGTTGCTGTTGGTGGACCTGATGGCAGCAGTGCCGCCGGCTTCGTGGTCTGATGTCAGACCATGTGGTGCCGACCAATGGGAACCTGTCTAAACTGCACGCCTGCGCGTCTTCATACACCAGCGATTCCAGCGAGAAAGTAATAGAACCTCCGTGGCTCGATCCTCGTCGTTGGCGTCGTCATCGTCGTCGTCGTCGTACGTCATCGTCGTGATCTGGTGGTCGAAGCATTACAGCTAGAGAGCCGGTGCAGGGTGCAGGTAAGTATATCTAGGTATATACCTACAATGTACACAATCGTCAGCTGACTATAGCCGAGTGCTCATTCGATGATGATGCGGGTGGTGGTGCAGCCGCCAGCCAGCCGTGCCAGCTGATGACGCATCAATGCATGCAGCGCACGCCGCGCCGCAAGGTTTAAAGGGAACCACGCAGGCATGAGACACGCGGCGAAACATTAGATTTGTGAAGCATCAAATTCATGCAATCAGGGGTGCGTTCGATTTAAGTACATCGGTCGTTCAACGTTCGGTCATTCCCCTGTCACAGTATATCTACATATATAGGGTACGATGAATATACTACATCATGGTCTCGATCATGGTATAGCGACCGTATACGATAAAAGAACGACACGTGAACGACCGATGTAGGTACTTATATAAATCGAACACAGTCCAGAGTCCAGATTATCAGGAAGTCACTTGTTTGCTTTATTTGTTAATGTTTTTACGTTTGTGCACGAATGTTAATATTTGATATAGTTGGGGATACCTTGGACAATTGGACTTACTGCATGGTACTTACCCTGGTTGCATCGATAAATAATAAAAATTTGACTGTACACATCACGGGAACATTGGTCTAGGCATTTATACACTTGTAGGCAACTAATACAGCTGACAGGACAACTTCAGGATGCTTTTTGCGATTTTGGATTGCTTTTTTTTTAAAACTATAATAAAACTGTTATAATAAAACGGACAAATGTTTATTTGAATGAAAATTTGTAGATCAAACGAACTTCTAGTGCAGTTCAATCTAAGCCATACGAATAACTTGTTCGAGGATATTTTTTTATTTTTTTTTTTTTTATTGTGTATTTCCTACCCGTACACCAGTTACACAGTTTTGCCGCACGTTTTGGAGGTACTTATTTTCTCAGCCCATTGTTTATTCAGATGTTATTTAACAGAAACATTATTATCGATCAATCATCATCAAATTTAGGAAATCAATAATCAACTTCGCAAGCCCTGTTTTATAAAATGACTGATCAGTGGATTGTTGACATTCGATAAAAACTAAGTTGATTCCATACTAAATAAAGGGCTTTTTTAGGTTTTTTAACCAATTATTTTTATTTTGCATATTGCATATTCACATACTGTTTACTATGAGGGCAATTTTTGTATTTCATATAGTTTAAATTCTTCAAAGCTTGGTCTTTTCCTTGATCGGTTTGACTTGACACAGAGTTGATGAAATTTTTTTTCAAGTATTCAACGAATCAAGAGTAATAGGTATTTAGCTATTGTTTATACGAATATACGTCTAGAAATCGTTTAATAATTCACGTTTTCATGTAAACAATAGTACCTAACTATAAAATGTTGAATTTTTTTTTTTTAATTTCTTTGAAGGTGGCTTCGTCGTTGTTTTTCTAGTCGATGAAGTGGTACGAAAATTTGCTATATTGTAACCAATGTATTGAATGAGAAAATAAAGCTTTAATAATTCCTTAAAGGCTTTTATAGCTAAAACCAATGTATTGTAGATTCAATAGCAGAAAGAAACAGTGCGGTTGACGACTAAGTTTTCGAGAAAATACCATGTGAAAATTTTTTTTTCTAACACGCTGTCTTATGGAAGTTGGCATTAAAATGACTCATAAAAAAAATGAATCGATGAGTCCTTGTGATTCACAGATTTTCTTAAAGCTTTTTTTTTCGCTGATTCTTTTGCTATCATAAAAATAGTATGTTGACGACGCTGATTTTTAAAAAAAATTGAGAAGAAAGTGATCTGTTCTCTTCTGCGCATGAGCAGATGATAGTATTAAGTTATTATTTTCCTTTTGATAAATAATGTACGGTTTTCTCAAAGGGTTCAAACTTTCTTACTTGAACACGTGGCTAAGAAAGTTAATAATTATTAAAATAAGCCAAAAACTTTTTATATTATATAAAAAACCTTCCAGGGCCCCTGCGTGGTACGGCACCAAACGACGAAGCCACCTTAAAGAATACGTTTTAGGTGACATAGCAAAAATACTTCACGAAATCATTGCGATCGGTGTGTGCCGTATCAGAATGTAAAAAAAGCTTTAAAAAATTGGAATGTATTAAAAAACAAAATAGTTTGTTGTTTTTATTGAGTTTGTCCTTACAATCAACAATGTATGTATAATATTCAAAATTTATGGAAAATATTTAAATATTCTTATTTCGGTAATCAAATGATTCTACGTCAGGATAAATGTCACTTTAAGGAAAGAACATCACTTTTTCAATGTGTTCAACAAATATAACCTACCTTGTTAAACATAATTTATTTCACACGTTATTTTGCTTCAGAAAATAAATTTTTTTTTGTCAAACAAAGTAAAAGAGATGATATTGAGCGTAGAAAATAAAAAATTGTTTTCGTACGAGATTGGGAAGGCTTTAATTTGCGAAGCCTTTACGATCGAGTTACGAATGCTATTTTTCCTACCGAGGGTGTACCAGGGTTCCAAAAAAGCCCGAAGTAGGAAATAGTAGTTTTCTTCACAAATGTGCATCTCTCCAGGGCGGTCCCTGGGCCCGAGGGCGCTTGCGAAGCAACGCTCGAGGGACCGTTGGGACCCCCCCTGGTCGGATGCACATGAGTGGAGAATGCTATTTTTCCTACCGAGGGTGTACCAGGGTTCCAAAAAGGCCCGAGGTAGGAAAATATAATTTTATATCTGCACTAATAATGTCCAGTGCGCTGATGTATAGTCTGAATATCAGTTTGATATAAGAACAAATGTAGGTATCTTGCCACTGTATAGCAGCATAAATGAGCCCCGGCTTGTAATGCCTATTGTCATCTTCTTTTCACAAAAATGGTGTCAGAAGTTCGCAGCAATAAACGCGTTCACCTAACGTTCTTCATATGGTATGCCATCGTAGGTATCGGAAAAGTATAGAGAAAACCGATGAGATAAAATATAAGTACTAGCATAAGAGCGCGTCTAACGTTAGAATATTACCTCTGATGTATACGAATTGTGTCAAAGGTATAGTATGAGGTATGAGACTACAAGTAATTTTTGTATATCTAACTGCTAGGACTGCTCACGTTGACACACTGTAAGATAAATGTACCAATGCTTGGCCACCAAAAAAGTGGTCCCAATGCTTGGCCACAAACACAATTCAACGATTTGCACGAATTTCCGTAGCTGTAAAATAAATGAAAAAATATATTTAAGTTAAAAACTCATAAATATATAATTCCTATTAAGAAATGTATTTCCCAATGAGGCTTGTAATCTTACTTTTTTGTAATATTTGCGGAGTATTTTCGAAATTGGTTTACTAAGATGGCCAAGCATTGGTACATTTACCGTACCCAATTTTGCCCTCGGAAAAAAATGTAACTGACCGACTACGAAAAACCAGATGATTTATATTTTTTAATTGAACAATTCCCAGTTAGTTAAACCAATAAATATTAATTGGAATTCGAGACCATTTTTTGGGGTAAACTTTAATAAGAGTCCTCGATGGCTTAGTGGTTAGCGTGCTAGCTTCCTAGCCTGACAGACTCGAGGCAAAAACGGGTTCGATTCTCGTCGAAAAATTTTCGGG
>JAPYYV010001499.1:0-37508 GCA_030522625.1 Copidosoma aretas | reverse complement strand
CCTACGATTTTCACGCAACTATTCACTGTCCTTGGACTCGTCGCGAAAAATCCTCTACGCCTTGGCGCCGATACACAATACGTTGCAGTACCACTTGTTAGTGTGTCTCCGACGCTACGTAGCACGTTGGGATGGTTTTCGTCACAGCATAAAGAGATATAATGTCCTTAGTCTCAGTACAGTACGCTAAGATTATCTTCGTAAAAACTTTAAGTTGGATTTGTCTTAGACGCAACGCAGTGCGGTAGAATAGTCTTCGACACAGTGTAGCGCGTTGGGATGTTTTTTGTCACAGCGTAAAGAGATAGGATGCTCTTCGTCGCACCGTAGCGTGGTAGGATGTTGTTCGTCGTAGCATACAGAGATATGATGCTCTTCGTTGCATCGTAACAAGGTGGAATTGCCTTTGTCGAAGCACAACGTCGTCGGATCGTTTTCGTCGTAACACAGCGTGGTGGGATTCTTTTCGTCAAAGTGCTGAGTTAGGATAGTTTGGCTCGGAGTGGGAAGCGCTGGGATAGTCTTCCTTCAAACAGTTAGTTAGGATAGTCTTTCTCTTAGGCGTCGAGATATAGTCGTATGGAAAGACCCCTTGTTTTCAACAAATTAATCTCGTCATGTGTGTATTTATCATCCTCGGCAAAAATTTTCTTGACTATGTTAAACTTTTCCAGGTATGAGGATAATTTTTCTAGAGACGAGGCCATAAATTTGACGGAGTCGATGAAGCAAAGGTTTATGTCAGTTTCCTTAACAAATTTTGTGAAAGATATGTATTTTTCTTACGTTTGCGGAAGAAGCTGCACTTATCCGGGAAAGCATATAGCGAGCTTCTTCATTAATAGACGTGAATCGTAACCACTCAAGTTGTGAAAAATCACCAGTCTTACTTTTAAGACTTGATAATTATGGTTACATGAGTGATGTGTGGGGCCACGATATATTAACATAATACTTAATTTGATCAAATTATATTGAAAATAGTATGATCACATGAGACAATATGCTTAGTACTTATTTCCTCGTAAGATGGCAGTAGTCTCAAATCGTCTTGTCTTTTATTTCAAAAGGCTTATTGCAAATGTGGCAGAGAGTAGCTTTGTCAAGCTCGACTCTTTCTCCGAGTATTAAGCTTAACGTTGATCTCGGATTTTCATATAATTCTTGCAATTCCGAGGTGAAGAAGAGGAGGTTATCCACAAACTACTTAGCTGGTGTTTCATCATCTTCTCCTCTTTGCCCGTAGCTCTTCTATTGCGATTTTCCATCATCATAACTGCATTTCATGAAAAATCCTATGCTTAGTGCCTTATGCTGTTGATGCGCACGATACCTCTGTACAGGTTTCAATCAGCATTTGCGTAAACTATGAGAGGCTTTCTGTTTTTGTAAGTAACATTCTTGAACTTAAGTATATCATCTACGTTGTTCTTTCGTGGAAGCGATATTTTGCAGTGGTTAACATTCTTGCAATCCAGTTCATGTGCTGCCAGTTTTTCAGCAGTCCAAAAGAAGTTTGAACATCGATCACATATAAATGTTTTATTACCATGAGAAGACGTCTGCTTGTCTATGAGGCGGGATATATTTTTTATCCAAACGTAGTGTTGAATATACTGGATATATTCATTTTTCTCTTCTCCATATTCATCTATATAATAAGTTTCAATGAGAAGTAAATTCACCGGTTCATCCATTTTTCGTGCGGTTACATGTCGAGTAATTACGTCGTACGTATTGCCTTCATATTTTTTAAAAATTATAAATTAACGGATACATCATTTTGCTTTTTAAACTTTCTTATTTGTCATGGATCAACAGGACATTCAATATTTTTAAAATTAAATCATTTTTATACTGTATACATTTTGAAGTGCGATTAGCCTTTTTTCTGCTGGATGTAATGCTGACAGTATAGCCCATTCAAAGCATTGATTATTACTATTCATAACATTAACATAGGCCAAAATATTTTTCACATAGACAGGTAGGTCGATGAAGAAACTCCTCTGATCGGACTAAGTTTGTTGATGTTTAGCACAATATTAAGTATTGATCGTCGAGACCATCCAGATTCTTTTTCTTGAAACTATTTAACATCTTTTTTAACAGACTGTTGAAAATCAAGCACAAACCACTCATTCGAATCAGTCGTAGAGTAGATGACTTTTGATGTTGTGATAATATGTTTTACGTCAACAGTCTCTACATCATCTGGAACTATCGCGTATTCTGCAGCTAATACTGCGTCTATCTTTAAGCTATGTTGCTGTCTAAAAATCGTCTATACTTTTTGTATAAACTGTCTCTTAGCATCATTAAAAGATTTGCGAAGATCTAAATGATTTAAATTTATAATTACAACTGTTTTAATACGATTTTGAAAAGCACAATTAACATCATCTAATATGATAGAGCTCTCTTCCACTACCGATGAAGCTATTGCAGCGCTTACAAGATCTGACACGAAATCACTAGGTTCATTTTCGAACACTTCTGCTGCTTCTGCAACTTCAGACTGAGTATCACTAGAAGCTGCTGGAAAATCTTCCGGTTTCTTTTCAAACACTTTCACTATTTTCACAACTTCCAAGCGATCCTGAAGGAGTTGTGTCATAAATCATTCCTAAGGCTTGCAGTATCTGTCTCTCTGCCACCGGTAAATTTGACCGAAAAGATCAGCTCTTTGCAGAGTAACGTACACATAGTTTGAAAGTCTTTGTACATGGGCAGCAGCCTTGGTCGTACTTTCAAGTTTTTTCACCTTAATAAATGCTTGCAATAAAGCATTAGCCCGATCTTTGAACTGATGTGTGAAAGCCACAGTTAATTGCAGCAAGATCGAATATAACGGTCCACAGCGTCAGTGTTCGCAAAATTATCGTGGAGTTGTTCTATGATGCTTACGGTTCACGTATACGTACTAAACTGAATTGTACACTGCTTGTCCATTTTTGTAATATTAATCTGTCTCTACAAAAGCGATAAGAGCGGTGACTAGCAATTGTATACAAAGAGATCCCATATCGATGTCAGTGTTAGTTGGCTGATAATCGTGCTAGCGTTGAGATGACTAAGTACGTGGTCGACGTTTAAGGCTACAAGACCACCCTCAATGAATTTATTTTAAAAGAGGTGGCTATCATTTCTCTGCAAGTAAATGCTGCGTCAATAGTATATTTCTTTCAGCCCCCATATTCTTGGGTGAAGTTCTTATCTAAGAACAAGTGTGAAAACTGTTGGTGGGAATGCAACTATCATGGTCTGCGTTGGAGCTCGGGAAAAGTGTCTTACGAAGACTTATATGCAACTTTCTGATCTACTATCAAAGAGAATGACGTCATTTATGCGAAAGGTCTCGAAAGAAAGAAATGGCTACAAGCAGTGCTATTAAATAGGTATGTAGCCTAAGTAATCAATATAATCCACCACGCATGCGTGAGTGTAGAAGTTACTTTTGTTATATGTATATTCATGGTGTTGAAGAATGTCCATTTTTTAAAAAAATGAGTATAAACGATGTTAGATGCAGAAATCATACATTTAATTTAGCGCATTGTGCTGCGAAGAATACCACAGCTTCGGAAAATTGTCTATTTAAAGAACAGTAACGACAAAATGATATACTTACCTTGATGTACAACTGATGTTGCAAAAAAATAGTTTTTTTTGAAATGTATGCTTATTCTTAGAACTCTTTTTCTTGCTCCATTTTGACAATATCCTCCGCAATGACTCGTCTGTGAAAATCTTTGTCACAGCCTCTCAGCACTTGAGTAGGCAAAGCCCGCGACTCGAATCATTCGATACGCGTAATGATATGAAAGACGGACCCGATATAGTGTTGCGAGCCCACGCATAGCTAGCGAATCGCATCAGTTGATACGCGTACACATCCACTAACATAAACCTTACGCTATAATATTATAATGTACAAGAAAGTAGAGGTATGAGCATCGTGTTACTCGTGCCGAGCGTTGTACACAGCGCACTGATGCTTGCCTCTGCTAATCATATCTCCTGCTCCGATTAAAAACAAAATGCGTTCGAGTAAGCAGGCATAGAAGGACTGCATCGGAGATTAGAGAAATACCTACGCTGCTAAGAGAGAGCGGATCATATATCGTCAAGGGGGAGAGTGCATTCCGAGCAGTAAGGGGGATTAAAATCGACTAGAGTTGCACCGTTCCCAAATGCATAGGGAGAAGGGGGGGCGGGGCATACCGGACATAGTAAAAGTTAATGCTTGTAAAAAGCATATAACAGGAGTAATCACAATTTAAAAAACAATAGTTAATAGTCTGATCACTCCCACTTATTAATTGATCGGTTAAAATTTCATTTTCAAGTATACAATAGGTTATTTTATTAGTTAAGTAAATAGTAGAAATTTGGCCCAGTCTGCCCTCCTAGGGTACACACTTGGCCATGTTGCGGGGCGTACCGAGCCCTAGAATTTTGACGTATATCTATACAAATATATATGTGAATACATCATATGATATTGCGGGATAGAGAATCTTAATTTTTTTATCTGTACATTACAGCACACGTACATACATAGTTCATTTAGGTGACAATACATATTTTTTTTCTTGATTCTAATTTTGTATGATACAACAACACTTCACGTCTCTACCTTTTTAAATTAAACAATGAATATTTATAATTCTGTACCTGTATCTGTAGGCTATAATATCTATACAAATTTTATTATTTTTTTTACCGAAGTATCAACAAAGTAGTCCCTTTTTAAAATGATACAAATAAAATTCGTACAAGTTGAATATTTATCGTTAAGATTATAATAAATCATCAATATTTCATTGGAAAAGCACTTAGAATTCAAAAACACTCCATATTAATAAAGCACAAGTCATAAACAAGAATGAAAAGATGTCTCCCCTAAGTGGAATTTGAACCTACAACCTTCCGGTCCGTAGAAAATTTCTCTGCCAATTGAGCTAATGGAGGAGACAATACGGTCAGTTGCTGTAAGTCCTTATTAATTTAATTTTACCAGTAAGTATTTTTTATTACGACTTGCGGAAAAAAATTAAGTTTGGTGTATTGTAGCTGCGTTGTAGAGGTTAGATACGCAGCATAAACAGAGCCGTTGATTGGTCCGCGAGAGTGTGTGCTGAGCGGCATGGGCTTCGTATACCCCACCACTTGCGGCCATAAATGCCCCACATTTTTATTTTTTCATTTAACAACAGTGACTTTTCATTAGAGTTGAAAAAAAGAAAGTACGTATTAAAAGTTAAGGCTTTAAACTTTCGATTGAGCACATTTTTTAATCAATTCAAGCATTTCTTTATCTTTTTCATGACGTTTCAAAAATGATGTGGCATGGCAATGTTAACCTTGAAATTTTTATATTTTTTTTCTAAAAAACTACGTGACTTTTTAATACTTCCTGTGCCCTGAAAATACCTTATGTTTACTGCTTTCAATAAAAATATAAAGCAGTAACTCAAAGTGATACAATGTTTAAAAAATTAGGGGGCCCCTTCTACCCAACTGGCTTGATATACCTCGCCATCCCCTACATCTTGTCCTTATATTCCTACTATCTCTCTCTCCCTCTCTCTCTCTATCTCTCACTTGCCTGCCTCGGCAACATCCTCGGCGATGGCATAGAAACCTTTGCCATCGCCTCTTAGCACTTGAGTCGACAAAGCCAGCATCATTTGATATGCGTATTGGTGAGACGGACCAGGCATATTATTACTCGTACGGAGCGTTTTACACGACGCTCTTATGCTTACCTAAGATAAGCGTAAAAGTGATACATTAGAGAGAGAAAGCACATCATATTTTTGTAGAGTGTGTCTCGAGCGCATTTAATTATGATTAGCAGAGACCATAGGCCGATAATGTAGCTGAAAAACTTACATTTAGATCGCTCGATTGAGGATCTGGAGGGAGCTGCAGAGTCGCAACGTCAGAGTTTTTGCTATAAGACGGGAAACTCACCCCACCATTACCGGGTGGGCTATAGCGGGTGAGCTGAAACCACGGTGAGCTAGTAGCAGCATGAGTTTGTACCAGCATGAGTTGGTACCAGCGTAACTTATCTACTGGTCTAGGATATTACCAATTTTTGCATTATTGAACGAGCTCGATAACATTGAATGCGAACATTACGAAATTCGAAATGTGCCAGGTCGGAAAATTTTGAAGTGTTTTCTCTACAAAGTGGAAGATCTGTCATACGTGTCTCGTAGCGTCCGATGTCGACGGAATGTTAAGTGCAGAGAGAACAACGCTAGAAGCGTCACATCTCAAAGTTGGTTAGCTAAGCTACCCAACTTGGAAGAGTCAGAGCTTGGCATTAGTAAAGGTCACTTGGTCCCATTATCGAGCCATAATACCTCGGCATTGAAAGAAAAGTATGTAGAGAGACGAGAAAATCCATGAAAGAGAAAACTTATTCGTATATATATATATATATATATATATATATATATATATCTATATTTTTATACGTTTATATATAGAAATATATGTATAAATATATGTATATAGAAACAAGTCTAATAATTAAAAAATGTAACACTGTTTAATGAAACAATTCGTTGAAAACAAAACTGAAAAAATAGGCACTTCCTTACAGTTTCTTATAATCAAATCCCTTTGTAATGTCGACTTATGAAAGAAGGCCAAGCACAATACATAATAATCATTATGGATTGATTAACCAGCTTTTTTTTATTAAAAATGAGTACAAATGTTTCGACCCATTTTCTTTAATTTGAAAAAAAGAGTCTCATAAATAAGAAAAAAATAAATACATGATGGAAACGCATAAAAAATAGGTGGTTTTACTCTCAGAAAAATAAAATTACTCATCAAAATATTAAATTACATCTTTATTACAAAATTAAATTTTTCTTTGTCACAAGTATTGTTTATTACAACAAACGCTAAATGTCGTACGTAGTTGATGTATATACAATTTTTCCCCTTGTTTTTGTTAAAAAACATAGCCCTATTTGCTGTATACCTTCAGCGGAAACTTAACGAGATCTATTTTTATCCATCTCGACTTGATAAGCGTGATACTTAAAAATAAAGTAGATATTTTAACTTTGCAAACTAAAAAGCATGTCGTACGTAAATTACTGCAAATCGTCACAATTTAATTAAAAGCATTACCATCATCTTCCACGTTTGTAATAATTATATGGCCGAGAGTCCAATTATTTCCGAAAGTTTTAATAGATAAATACATTTGACCATTTCTTATTAATGTTAGAGTATGTTGCGTATCTAATGACGAACTATTATCTGGTGTTCCTAAAACAACATTTTTCAAAAAATCTGTTTCTCTTGCAAAACATTCTGGGAGCTAAATTTTAATTGCAATGGACCACGGTTCATTTTAAGGTTGATCCGTCGTTGTCTTAAGGGGGTAAAGGGGGGAGCTCTACATCCTATGCTGTAGTATAAAATAGTTCATAAGTTGCCAACTGTTAAAAATAAAATGTTGGACTAAATGAATATTTTATTTGTAATTTAATACAACAAGATTAAGGGTTGGAAGTGTATTAAAATGATGAAATTGTCGCTAAAATTCAATAGTCATGCTAAAATTGGCAATAATTAATAATTTTGCAATTGTATTAGCTGCGTGCGAACGATGACAATGCTGTCAAGGTGCTGTAAAATTTAGTGTGGCCATAGTTAGAAATAAATCAACGGTCTGCCGTTTGTTGTTATTTCTCGATAAGTTGTTTACTGTCTGCTGCTCGCTCTTAACCTTAAATTTTAAGTTATAAGCATACCAAAAGAAGAAAATTTCAAATCAAAAGGCATGAATGAAAGCGATAAAGTATATTTTCAGCGAGCAAAACTTAGTGCCTCGATGAAGAGAAAGTGGGAACAAGCCAACAATGACTCGGACAAACAATTTGATGAGGAGTAATCAGCTCCGAAAACAGGTCGATGGATTGTTGACATCGATGTTCTTGGAAATGCTCTACAATGCTCGTCGTGCAAAAGAACACTTTCCTATAAAAAGATTAAGGATCAGAAACGTCACGGATTACTGAGCATTTTTAGTATTCGTTGCAATGGGTGTTTCTTCATCCACAAAGTGCCCACCAGTGAATACATTTCGCAGCAGGCAGAGGGAAAAAGCAGAGTGTATACAGTAAATTGCAGAGCTACTCTTGGTCAGTTGTTATAACTTATACTTTTACACATAAACTGTAGGCATTTAACTAATTATTATGGTATTTTAGGGTTACTAGATGCTGGCATGGGCTGCACTCACTTAAACATGGTATTGCTGACTCTCAATGTCCCATTGATAGAACACCATCTTTTAAAGAGGCACGAACAAATTATTGGTAAAAGCATCGAAAATATCGCTAAGAACAGTTGTCCTGATGCCACACAACTTTAGAAGCAGTTGACTCTTCAAAAAATCAATTAAACAAGACATATGCTACAAATATTTTATAAATTTTTAATCAGTTTATCATTTGCTGCCATAAGAGGTCTACAATATTTTTAATTGACTACGATAAATTTTTTTATACAGTTTAATTTTTTATACGTGATAGTTTTGCAGTGTTTTTACAATGTACAACAAACGTATACTAAATAGTATTTTTAATAGTAAAAACGATTCATTCCTACCAAGGATAACAAAGTGTTTTTTTGTACTTGCTTGGGCAGATTTTTCATGATTTATCATGTTGTAATATATGCATTTTCCACGCAGTAATACTATTCTTTCATTAAATCTGCGAGTTTTTCATTTTCCTTTTTTCAACAAGTCGACTTTTATCTTGATAAAAGTTTCATAGCGCCAGCTCTGCTAATATTTATGGTAAAGATGATATTTGTATGGACTGAGAACAGAGTGCATTATCAACTAGCAACAATTTTTCTCCGATCTTTCCTTTTCCTACTGCACTTTCGACAATTTCCAATATTACTCAGCCTACTGATGCACCAGACGAAAAATCACGTATTGCCAAATCACTAAGGACATTTGGAATACCATCGTCGATTTTAAGTAACGATTTATCAATAAATCATACATTACAGACAATTCCTACTGACTCAGTACATAATGCTGTCGTAAGCTTGATGAGACGTCACAGTCATCCTAAGCAGAAGAGAGAAAAAGTAACAATTGTCGTGTCGTATGATATGGCATACAGCAAGCGTGGTTCAGGTCGAAATTTTGACAGCCTTAACGGGTATGGTTGTATATTCGGTATGTACAGTCACAAAATTTTGGATTATTGCAGCAGAAACCGAAAATGCAGAAAGTGCGATCCTAGGCATTCTGCGTCAGATCATAATTGTTGGCTCAATTTTGATGGTAACATCAAAGCAATGGAAAGTGATTCCGTATTTGAACTTGCTTGCAATAGTAAAATATTGAAATAATTTAACGTTGAAGTCGCAATCTTCAGTGGAGATGATGACAGTGCCTCCATCGCAAAAGTTACAGCTCATAGCGACCATGAAATAATAAAATTGTCCGATAGTAATCATGTGTTCAAGGGAATCTCAAATCAACTGTTTATCATAAAAAAGCAGTATAAAGAATTTTTCAACGACGCCGTACAGTTTCTGAAAAGGTGCTTTGCATATGCCGTGGCCTAAAATGTGGGAGATACCGAAAAATTAAAAGCTGCTATTCGAAGTATTCCTTCTTATGTCTTTGATGAACATAATATCTGTGGTTCATGGTGCAGTTATGCACGAGAAAAGGAAAATTATCAGCATTCTTCGATTCCAGGTGGATTCACCAACGAGTCTTTGCAAGCCCTGCTGACAACACTATTCCCTAAGATCGCCGATAATGCTAGTAAATTTGCACATGGAGCCTCAACACAAAGAAATAAAAATTTTAATCAAGTAGCAGCAAGCAAGTATCCGAAAATGAGGTGCTACTCGAAGATTACATCCGCTGATTACAGATACGCTGCCGCTGTCTGTAATATAAATTTGGGAGAGCGGTACGTTGAAGCAGTGGCACACAACTCGAGTTAGTCCCTTAGTACTAAAAATACATCGACATTTTATGTCAATTCTGATAAGAGGAGAAACAAAATTGCTGCCAAAATAAAAACAATAGAATTTAAGAGTCGACAAAAGCTTTTACAAAATAACAGAAATGCTCTCAAATATCGAACAGAAGAAGAAGAAGGCGTGATGTATGCACCTGCCATGGGTTTCTTGAACCAAGGATTTACTACCAATGCCTCACCTCTTTTCGGTACACCTGATAAAGTCAAGTTCAACGGTGTTACTCTCGTTTTTTTCGACCTTGAAATCACTGACTTAATGAAATCGTCCAAAATCCTTCAGATGTGCGCTGCTTGTGGGATAAAAAGTTTCGATGTTTACGTAACACTAACTGCACTTATCATGTCCAGCAGCTAGTGAAAAAATCATCTTCGAAGTATTGGAGGAGAGCTGTACTACAGGGGTGATAAAGTCGTAACTATGCTTTTAATTTCAGCTTTAAAAGCATTTGAAGAATTTTTGATTTCCTGTGGAAAGATGTGTGTGCTTGCAGCACATAATTGTACTTTTGATAAAGCGCATTTAATACAGTCTTCGCAGAGTCAAAATGTTAGATGAATTTAAAGGGCTGATTGATGGATTTGTCGATACATTACCATTACTTAGAGCTGCTGTAAATAGAAAGAAAAATTGTTTATTGAAATCGTTGGCAGCTGAAGCTTATATAAACACTGATGAAGCTCACAACGCTTTGGAAATTATGTATAAATACTTCAACAAGTCCTCAAGCACTTCAACATTATCAATGCTTAATTGATTGAGAAAAAAAAAGCGCTTAATTCGATTCTTAGTGAGGATCAGTGCAACAAAAATTTATCACCATCAAGCAACGTTATTACGAGCACTATAAAGAGAAGACACGTATTAGCTAACATTACTTTCGACTCTTTAGTAGATATTTATGTATCAGAAGGATTTTAGGGAATATATTCTTTGTTTTTAAAGAAATTTAACGGGAAGCTACGAGCTACAAGTTCCTCGGCGGTGATTAAAAAGGTCATTCGTTTTTTAAACAGTTCTATTATCGTTGTTAATGAGCTGTAACTAGCTTAAAATTTTTTCACCTAAGAAACATATGAAAATTATCTCGTAACACTAGTACTTACTTAGATTTCCCTCTGATAAGACTGCTAACGTATTGACATGTATTAATTCTTATAATAATCAGCATTGTTATGTAAGAAAACTATAGATCTCATAATTCAGTTAGTTGTGCAAAAGTATTATATCATATGGTTTATACTTAGAATTCATAAAAATTTTACGTGTGTAAGACTATAAATAATGTTAATCATATAATTATCTAATACTATTTGATTGCATTGTGAATAAAGCCATCTTTACTATTCATCACGAGCAATTGTGATATACACATGCAATCATTTGAGCTGTGAGCTTTGGAATTCTATTTTGCAGGTGTGTTTTTTTGCATTTAAATAATTGATTGTAAAAAGTAGGGAATAAATTATATGGTAACAAATTTTTTATCGTACGTATTTTCATTCCTTACATGTTTATTACAAGCTGAAAAAATGATAATTTTTTCAAGAATTATATTCGTTTATAATCGTTGTGGTAAATTCTTTTTAGTTAAAAGATGTTAAATCATATTTAATCATACTTAAAACATGACGACACTTGAAACGAAATTAAAATTACAAGAAGGAGATTGTGCAAGAATTTTGGAATTTAAAATAGAGCGCCCGCATGGAGCTCTTGCGACGTTGCCGTTGCTGGCATGTTTACATTCCGATACCGTCATTTTTACTGTGAATTCCGGTCTTTCTATTGCAATATCTCTAAAACTTGGGAATAAATCCCTACTAAATTATATACTGACATACTACGTATCAAATACAATAACATATGAATTTATCATGAGCTTCTCATTATTAAAAGCACTTTGAACTAGAAGCTTTAGAGTCTTTTTTTGTGCTTATCTATAAGAGGCTATGCAAAAAGACAGTACTTTAGAAATTTATTACTCAGCTCACAGCAAACAGATCAATTCGAAATTTGGCACACTGATGATCAGTTTGACCAAGATTGTGTATAAAAAATTAAATTGAGTTCTCATTACTTTTACTTAACGACAGTTCAACCTTAATGAAAGCTTGAGCTTTTAGCGATATATTTTAATTGTTATTCTTGCGCTCAAATGGCATACACCACAGGATAATGAGTGGACCGGTTTCCTTCATTGCTCCTGGCAAGTGCTCTAATAAATGCATTTTAGGCTTCAGTGAGCCGAAATACTCAATGAATGTTTGATTATGTTGCATAATAAGTCTTCGCAAGTGATCCATGTTAGATGGTACCATCACTAGCGATGTTATTATGCCTGCAGTTTGTCTTAAAACCACATATACTTCCCAATATTTGTTACCTTCTGGTACTAAGTCATCTACGGTTGAACCTAAGACTCTGCATGAATAAAAACTCTCAGCTTAGGACTGCTTTATCCGTATTTGAATTTGAACTTTGTCTTACGAGTTCTTTTCAGTATCATTCATCAAATTAAGGCTGTTAGAATTTTAGATATTAAAAATAGTATTATTTCCTCTTCATAATCATGCATGATATAGATGCACTTATTTTTTGTAATATGTAAGCCTGTTAAAGAATTACAAATACATTTTTCTTTGACACCAGTAGATATTAATTTTTTTTACCATCTTCAGTGTAACGGGTGACACTCCTCAATAAAGCCTTATTTTTAACAACCAAGATTTGAAATTCGATGGATTTAGCGCAGCCAATCCAGCAGTAACGAGTTGCTGTAAAAGTTTCTACAATCCCTGCCATACTAAGTATTGATACCAAGATCATCACCAAGTAATAACAGACACCTTAAGAAATCTGAACTGTTGAGCAGTTTATCTGTAAAGAAACACCCTTCCTACACAAATAATTAATGTAATCAATAATTATTCCGAATACTGCCTTATTCTCTAATAAATTACGGTGTTTGGAAACAAATATACCGGCTACCATTACATCGTTTGGATTTTTTATTCGCTGAAGAGAAAAAAAGAGTAAAAACAAATAAGCTCCGCCTAACTTTTGTTACCCGTCGTGGCTGCCCAGCGGATTTCCCAATTCAAAATCATCTCGCAACAAGCATAATGAAAGAGTATTATTTTTGCACTTACTATAAACTTTTTGCCATAACGTTATTTGCATAAAATTAAAAATTAAAAAACTTTTGTTTTCCAGTTCTATTAAATATTTCTGAATATCAAATATTCATCCTGAAATTCCTAAACCTTTTTTTACTGTATTCTTAAAATGCATGTAAGTTGTAAATTTTTTTTTTTCTGTAGTAATTTCTAGAAAAAATTTTATTACAAAAACAGTTTTTTCACCTATTTTGGTGCTTTCTGGCTTAACAAAACAACTGTAAATTCTGTAAATTTTAAATCTTGCAAACTCTGACCTAAATTTAAAAAAAAACCGCTTATTATGATGTAAAATATTAAAAGCCATTTTAATAAAATATTTCACTATTCACTCGTTTTTAAACTGTGAAGATATTTAAGTTTGTACATAAGGCAAGAGGTCATTAAATATTAGCTCATTCACCTGTTCTATATTAACTGGTCTATCACTTCCAGATAATATAGGTATTTTGTAAAAAAAAATGTTAAATTCCTAAAAGCTATATTCAGTGGCAATAATCCAGCCATAGTATTAAAAAAAAATTTTCTAATAATTTTAATACTAAAATTACCAACAACTGGACGAATGTAGATTTTATAATATTTGATATATGACGAAAATCTTTTTATCAACGAAAAATTTAAATTAAGATCACAATGAAAAATAAAAAACACTACTTCTTCGTGAGATCAGCACTGAAGTATAAAAAAAGAAGAAAAATTAAGGATTGTTATTACACAAACTACTGCCCTGTGGCGTACTCTCTCCTACGAGCTGTGCGTTTTTTGCTTCAAAAATTTCCTTCAGCAGAAATACTATTTCAATTATTGGCCAAATTATTATTACTGTCGGAAAAAATTAATGAACTTAGCGCACTACGTCTGCGTCGCATCGGCGCGGCGCGCGGGTGCTACTTCGCACCCTTTTTTTTTGGGTCTCGTCGGTTTTCTTAAGATTATACATTAGTATCGTATTTTTTTAGTTGAATAGTCTTATTTGTCTGTCAAAAAGGTGGTATATCAAATGGAAAAAATGATATTTATAAGTAGTCCATAAATAAAAAACATCTGTGTTTAAAAAAAATGACTTCAATAATATTGGTCAATACCATATTAAATGTACCCCGTTTTGAATGATATATTTGCAAATGTAATTGTTTGCAAAAAAAATGACTTTATTCTTTACAAATAATAAATCTCCATTGAGTTTTCTAAACAACTCCTCAAACAACATTTTAACAGATATTGATTCATGTCTTAACTATTAATGACTCATATTTCATTTGCTCCTGATATAGAAATCTTAGTCACAAGTTAGTCGTTTACTAACTGTTAATGATAAAGTACTTGCATAAATTGTAATCCACATGCATTAACAGTTGATGACACACTTAAATACAAGTATTCTTTTTTATAAGTGTAGTAGCTGACGGTGGTTTGCCAGTGACATCTGTGTTCGTAAGTGTTGCCCTACGATCCTAAAAAAAGTGTCTCGAAAATCAGAAGCAGTTAACTTTCGTACAGACCTATGTTTTAGTCCTTTTAATAAAAGATGACATGCAAGAAGGAGAACCTTAAATTTAATAAGAGTCAGTGAGAGTCAGTTACGCGCGATAAATTTATCTGTAACTATGGAGTCGTTATAGCAAAGAATCTGTGATTCTTGTCGCCTACGCAACACAAAGGTCAACAAAGAAAATGATAAAGAGAACCAAATTAAAGAAAATTAAATGGTACTTTACTATCTTGTATATCGTGTGACTATTTTATGGTAAAGGAGTTGAAGGGAACCAAGCCTTAACGTACAGATGCTTAGCATAGCCAGCAACAGCGTTGTACACCCTCAATTTTCTTAGCCAGTAGACTCCGTCCTTTTTTTTTCGTTTGTAGTCTTACAATTGGGCTCGTTAACAGTCACAATAACGTAATCATATTTTTTACAGCCACATATTACAGAAGATCCATGCAATAGAGACTCTAATGATAAAATCGGTAGTGGAGAAACTTCATCAAGTGGACCATTAGTTTAAAACACAACCCTTCTGGTTGTTCGTGGTTGATATTTAAACAAAGGCGTAGGTATCTTACAAGCATCCTCTATCAAAAAAAGGAAATCAACACAATTATTAAGCATTTTGTTTAGGTATTCTGAACAAAATGCTAAACAAACTACAAATGCCCTTAAGAAGAAGGTTTTTAATATAAATGACAGTGATCCCGATGATCTCCACGACAATGACGATGATGATAATACAATTTTGCTTACTCGTCAAGAAAGTTTTAATACAAGTCATGACTGAACCCGCAAGATAAAAATTCAAACTATTTTTAGACGCTGGTCTTACCAAAAAAGATGTCTCAATTTTCCAAGCGAAACTAGGCATGTGATAACTGTCGCATAGATGTAGCTTACGATAAGGGGATATGAAGCGATCCAACACTGAAATATTATCCAGCTTTAGGTGCAGATACTGTGGAGACTATTGTTAATTTTTACCAGTCTGGCGATTACACCTAATTAATACCAGATTCTGAAGACTACATCTCTGTTAAAATCGATAAAAAAAGAATCCAAATGCAGAAATGCCTGCTTTTAAATAATTTAAACGAATTGTATAATACATTCAATCAGAGCAATCTAACCATAAAATGCAGTATTTTGAAGTTTGCAAGTTTACGATCTGAACACTGTGTCTTAGCAGAAGCGGCTGGTACTTATTCAGTTTGCGTTTGCCTCATACATAAAGATGTAAAATTATGTGTTGATGGAGCAAATTTGAAATCAATTACTGCTGATTCTCCGCGACCTTTAACAAATCATCATGATTGATTTGTTCGAATTATATGTGATATGATATCGACTAGCTGTTTGTAAGGATTATGCGATAGATGCCCTGGGGTTACTAGTAAAATTGATCAGCTAGAAAACAATTTCGAAGATAAATTAATAGACAATATCAACTTCCAGCAATGGGTTACAACCGAGAAGACCCTATTACGAACCCTCATAATAAATATGCATAATTATTTGCAAATTCGTAGTAGCGGTTTGATAGAATTGTTAATGCATTTTTTTTTAGTTAATAAACAAAAATAATTTTCGAACGAATATGAGAGGACTGTAATGAGAAATAAATGTATTGTTATTTGCGATTTCTCAGAGAATTATGCATTCGTAATTAGGAATTCAGTACACAGCATACACTGTACTAATGACCAAGGGACAATACATCTATTTTCCGTTTACTTCAGAGATGACAAAAATAAGTTAAAAATCAAAAGTTTAGTTTCAATATCGGAATGCTTACGTCGCGATACAGTTACCGTTCATCTATTTTAAAAACAGTTGGTCGATTTCATAAAAACGATTTTAAAATATGTAAACAAGATCATATATCTTTTGGATAGTGCCAGTGGGCTGTAAATGAATAAAAACAATTTTATCAACCTTATGCATCATTTTACGAAACTTTATATAGCAGCTAAGTGGCTCTTTCTTCTAACTTCCCATGGGAAAGAATTATGTGACAGAGTAAGTAGGGATGGGCAAATTGAAAAAAAGTATCGATATATATTATGACATCGATAATATCGCGGAAAAAATATCGATGTGTCGATATATTGCCATAGAAATCATGGAATATATATGACTCTTGATTTTAGAAAATTGATTGGTTCATGTATAAACATGTATAAAAAAACAGAAGATTTGGCGACAAAATACAAATATTAAAAAAAAAAAGCACAATTCATATGATTTAATCAGACCGATATTTATTAGTAATAGACATCAAAAGAACTCTTTGCTTTATGCGTTTTCCTGACAATCTGCTTCTGTTATCTGTTGCTGTTAAGTTTACCGTGGAGGCAACTCTTTCGGATGACACCGTAGAGGCCTGGCATATAAAATGTGTTAGAGCGATTTCTGACAGAACTAGAATAAAATGACGACTATTTGTCCAAAACGCTATAGGAGCTGATACCATTTCAAGCACTTGACCTCACTAGTCGTTATCTAATACGTAGTTTAATTCGAAGCGCTTTCACGCGCAGCTTAATACAGAAAGCGCCAAACCTATATGTGATCTTCTTATATAATTACTTATACTTACTAGTTACAAGTGAAAAAATATCGTTTCCGATATTATTTCCATATAGCAATAAAAATATCGACATACGATACATCGGAGAAAAAATTATCTGTGACATGTATTGATATATCGTTCAAAAATATCGTCATTTCGATACATGGATATTTTTTGCCCATGTCTAGGAGTAGGTGGCACATTTAAAAGACTTGCTGCTAGAGCTAGTCTTTAAACGGTAAATGATCCAATCCGTTCTCCAAAAGAATGATTGACTGAAGCTCTGCCAATCATTACGTGTCATTATTTGAGTAACGCTGAGTACGGAAAAAAAGAAATCATATTTATATGGCGTTTTCGAAAAGCATTGAAAATAAAGGGAACGTAAAAATTTCATAGTATGATTCCTATCTCTCTTCAAGAATTAGAAGCGAAGGAATTTTCATAGTCCGAGACAAAAAGTACAGTCAAAATTTGTTAATAGAAAATCTTAATATTTTACAACTACATCATACTATTTACTACTAATATTTTATGTTGTGATTTTGAAAAAGGTACTTTCTTAACTAATTGTAATTATTTACCAGGAAAAAGGCGAGTAAAATATTCTCCTATCTGAACGAGAAATATTAAAAGTATATAAATATTTTCAAACAGATTTCGTCATTAATTTTGCATATCTAAATATTTTCCAAAAACACGTTCATAATTGATTTCTTATAAGCAAATATCCAGCAGCAGAATGGAGCTAAGAGTTATGCTCTTCTATTTCTTAGATAAATTATTAACTATAAATCTGTTTACGTTGATCGATCGAAGCTTTCTAAATACTTACTGCATTTGATTGATATATACTTGAAGCTAAATAGTACAAAAGATAGTAATGAGTATCTTAGCTTCTTTTATGAAATATATTTAGTGCATTTGGTAAATTTATGGGTATTCCTATCTGTTCCTTTGAAAATGTTCAAGAAAATGTACTCGCCTTTTTCGTATTGATAGCAGGGTACAGGTTTCCCGTGGATCTTACTTTACCTGCACTGGGCGAGTGCCATTTCTCTTTTAACTTATTCGGAAATGTTGCACACATTAAAGCTCCTTATGATAAGAATTTACTTTGGATCCTGCTGTAATAATGTTAAAATTATCAGTATATAAAAGACCTAATGATTTTAATATACAGATTTCTTATGAAGGGGACAAATGATTCGTATAATAGCGGGGAAAATTTATTGAGAGAATTTTAAAATCTGTAGAAACTTTTAAAATAATAGAACGCTCATACTTGAAACATTATGATCTGTATAAAATTAAAAAATAAGAAATATTACACTGTACAATTACATAGATAAAAAAAAGAGTGTTCAAGTCATACAAAAAGGACTATCAGTTTCTCAGTGATATCTTATTATTGGAAATCTTTAATAGTATCAGATCATCTAACTTATAATTTCTGTCAAAAAATTCATTACCGATGAAAAAATATGCTAGTCTCATACAATACTTGTCAAACTTATGTAATTTTTGTGATTAAGCCAATTTGTGAGCAGCCAGTACATTTTTGCCTTCGTTGCACTTTTCTAACGTGGAAAATAAAGAGGTTGCTTTAATAAATTTGGTAGACGTCAATGACTCGAAATCTAAAAAGAGTAGTCGGTGAGAACTAAAAAAATTTTATTAGAAAATTTCTAAGTACAACATAAGCATCAAATAAGATATTTTTGTTGAATTACAAAATACTAGATTGGTAAGTTGTTTCAATGCAAATATTAAACCTTTTCCAAAATCATATTAGGCATTATCTACAGAATTTGGTGAATAAACTAGTCCCAAACGCTTCCCATTGCTATTTTAATGATAAAGTACTACCGGCTGATCAGAATTACAAGGAACATGGACTTGAGTTGGTGTAGCATGGCTTGGATGTGGTATATCATTTTGCAAGTCATAATTATAAGTGTGAGGTACACGATTAGAGTGGGATGGTTGTATTTAAAAAGTTTCCTGTGGTACTAAACTGTATTTCATAGCTTAGAAGATCATAAAACATAGGTTGTATATGAATACTTATCGTTTTAATTGATTGTTTAGGTCTTGTCTACTGATGTATAGTTAAGGCGTATGTAAAATAAGCTTAACCGTTTTGAACTTACAAAATATGTAGGCGCATATCAGCGGAGGTACTATAACAGACTGTAGCATAAGCATTCATTTGAGACGTTATACTGTCTATTTCAATTTATGAGTAACTTACTTGTGTAAAATATAATATAATTCTATAATTTAGGTAAAAAAATTAATTGAAGCGTTAGAATTAGTTGTTATTTATTGTAACATAATGCAGAGATTAAAAGTTCGCGCTGTAGTTATGTCACATACGAGACTGCCGTACGCCGCTTAGAGCGAAGCATGAAAATAAACCTTAAGAGCGTACTGAGCAGAAACGTCACTCCCGAAAGACTTTTACAGAGAGTGGCTTGATGTAGCACGAGACCTTGGTTCCTAGGCGGGTTGATGACATTATTTTGCTGGAAGCTATTAAACTATGCTGATTGGCTATGACGGGTGGCATGATGTTCCAAGATGCCGCGGTTACTCAGCTGCAACAGACTGCAGGCTTCTTTCTGTGGTAATATGTGCTAATATTTAAATATCTGAATAAGAAAAATTATAATAAAAAATTATAAGTAGAATATTCTAATGGAGAAATAATGTTTTATAGTTTTGATATTGATTTTGGTATCTTTGTATATTATATACATTTATTAGTTTCATATGTATATTTCAGAATTACAGGCCTCATCGTTGATTTTTTATCCATTTGCGGATAACTGTTGTAAAAATTAGAGTGCACAAAATTAATATTTAGTTTTGATTATTAAAGTAACTTATTTTTACAAAATTGCTGTGCCTTGGATATAACAGAACTGAAAATTCAAAATATGGGTTGAAATGCTGTTCGTAGGAAAAAGTAAGAGTAAATATATTTATAACTTTTTGAAAAGCAATGCACGAGTTGAATTTGAAGCGTTTTATGGTACAACTGTAAACAGGTATTTTGCTACTACTAATCATAAGAGTGTAAATAACATTCAACAAAATTTGTTCCCAAAAAAAGGTAAAAATTAAGATTGTAATCAAAATAGTCTTTTAAATAGCATTTATTGGTAAATTTAACATATGCTTCACATTTTCAGTTCCATTATAGCTATAAAGCTGAAATTCGGTAAAACTCTGTAACTTTATCGAATAGAACTTAATATTGATTTTGAGTAATTTAACTTTTACAGAAGCTAAAATAAAACACACATAAATAAGAATCACCCATAAGGCCAGTTCTTCTTAAATAAACATAAAACACAAGCTAACGTACAATACATTTTAAGACCTACACTATTCTCGCTGCAGACAAAAATAATGCATTTGAAGGCTTTATTTCATCGAATAATTACCTGGTTTTTGTTTGTTTATTTTTTACTGTGGGAAGGAGGAAATCTTCTCAAGATGCCTCTATAGCAGAGGAAGCTACTCCGCATAGATAAAGCTACTGCAGTAGGGAGTGTCGGATTCACTCTGGCTTATAGTGTAGTAACACTTCGTGATGCTAGTCATCACGGGCGTCTACCGACTAATACCATCCTGCCTACTATCTGATATAAGTGTTGAAACAGGAAAGAAGAGGTAGAAGCAGAGAAATAGTAAAAAGATGAAAAATAGCGAAGAAGTTCCATGACCAACCAAGAGACCAAGGAAGCAATCAGTACTTCACTAACCAAGGTGAAACTCGGAATATTGAGGTGTAAAAACAGCCAAAGGTCGAAGAGAAGGGAGAGAGAAACACATCACGGTCAAGCATCAGATTTATGAGCGAAGAGGGTTCATTTATTGAATCTTTAGCCTGCCACGCCGATAGTTGCAGCGCTAATAGTGACTTTACTTGATGAACTGTCCAGCCTGGTTGTTCGCCCCCCCCCCTCCGAAACAGACTCGCCGATGATCCATTCATCAGGACGACAGGCTTCTCGCTTCCCTGACGGAAATTGGCTTTGCCGACTGCCAGCGGAACCCACCAACCAAGCGTCAAAGTGTGCCAACGATCTCCCCAAGGAGAGATTGGCCCCCAGGTTAAGGCATCATTAGAAATAATTGCAGTTAGTCCGCTAGAATGGGGAGAATGTTTTTTCGGCGCCAAGGGTACTTTTCCTACCGAAAAAGTCCGAGAATCGAAATTTCAGGAAAATTTTCGACGAGAATCGAGCTCGTTTTGTATCGACTCTGTCAGGCTTGAAAGCTAGCACGCTATCCACTAAGCCACCAAGGACTTTAATATTTACCTGGATACCTCCAACATGCAATTGCAAACATTACATGATGGTATGGAAAAAATTGTATAGACTGATACACAATACAGGTGTTTTTTTTTCTAACCACACTAAACTACAATATCACAATTAAATTGATTCATACCATGAACAACTTTAACTTTGATATTATTTGGAGTTAACACCCAAAATAAAAATCACTGTCAGTTTTCTTGAGCAAAACCTTCCTTATTTATTTAGTAGTCGATATTTTGTCTTATCATGGAGACCTTTTCAAGACTGTAATTACATATAGATACATATGAACTTATTATTCACAAAATACAAAAAATACAAAAAAATAAAGTAAAGGTATATAATGCATAGTACCTCTACTTTTTTTCCGCAAAAACCTCACGCACTGTGGACCAACGGTCATATTTTATAGAAAAACCATGATAAAAACAAAAAGAGAGACCTTTCCAACAACGAACTGTGGATAAACCGTTCACACTGGCGGTCAGCCAAGCAATGAGATTACAAGATACGTGTACCTATCGTACATGTATATATTGGCGGTCGAGTTGATTGCCCAGCTATTGTCAAAACCATATATAACAGCGTGAGCGTAGATATAGTTACAAGGAATCCATAAGTACAAGTGAAATACACCTGTATTCGTTTCAACTTAGGGTGCTATTAGTAGGTAGTTTCTTTTTAAACTGCGATATGGTATATTTGTATGTATTAGATAATTTATCTAAGTCGCTCTTTCTATTAATGTTTTGGTGAAAGTAAAAGATGTTTACCATTTCCATGATTTCTCTGCGTAAATAGTTTTTTTCAGTGCCTATTATTTTGATACTATGATTATTCTTGTTGATTTTACAGTTAAAACTATGGTAACATTCTCTCGCATGTAGAAGAAAAACGGAATTCTCAGATTTATTTTTATAAAGTTTCTCATTTTCTTTTATTCTAGTCATAAGTTTTCGTGATCTTTGGCCTCTATAATTTTTTTTACATTTTTGACATTTAATTGAGTATACGACGTGTGTTTTTTTTTTCCTGTTTCTAAAGTGTCTTTTCTTAATTTTATAATTAAAGATAATTTATTGTTGATACTGTTTATTACACTGAAGTTTTTTGATTTCAGGAAACTATTACATTTTAAATTTATTACGATTTTGAACTCTATGATAGCAAATTCAGATCTAAGAACATTCTGTACATGCGACGTGTGTTGTCTGAAAATTTTTACCCTGAAGATTTTGTTACAACAATAATAAATAATAGATGAAAAAAATACTAATATAGTAATAAGGACCGACATTCACCTATTCAAAAACCGAAAAAACCACTTATAATCATACCTTACCATCCAAGTGTTGCTTCAAAATTTAATAGTTTCTTAAAATCACAAAACTTCAGTGTAATAAACAGTATTAAGAATAAATTATCTTTAATTATAAAATCAGGAAAAGACACTTTAGACACAGGACAAAAAACACACGTCGTATACTCAATTAAATGTCGAAAATGTAAAAAAATTTATATAGGCCAAAGTTCACGAAAACTTATGACCAGAATAAAAGAACATGAGAGACTTTATAAAAATAAGTCTGAGAACTCCGTTTTTCTTCTACATGCTAGAGAATGTAACCATAGTTTCGACTTTAAAATCAACAAGAATAACCATAATATCAAAATAATAGGCACTGAAAAAAATCAATTACACAGAGAAATCATCGAAATGTTAAACATCTTTTACTTTGATAAAAACAACAATAGAAAGAACGACTTAGATAAATTATCTAATACACTCAAATATACCATATCGCAATTTACAAAGAAACAACCTAATAATAGCACTTTAAATTGAAACGAATACAGGTGTATTCCACTCGTACTTATGTATTCCTTATGACTATATCTACGCTCACGCTGTTATATATGGTTTTGACAATAGCTGGGCAATCAACTCGACCGCCAATATATACATGTACGTGAGGTCCGCGTATCTTGTAATCTCATTGCTCGGTTGACCGCCAGTGTGAACGGTTTATCCACAGTTTTTTGTTGTAAAGGTCTCTTTTTTTGTTTGTATCATGGTTTTTCTATAAAATACGACCGTTGGTCCACAGTGCGTGAGGTTTTTGCGGAAAAAAAGGAGAGGTTCTATGCACTATATACCTTTACTTTTATTTTTTTATATTTTTGGTATTTTGTGAATAATAATTACATATGTATGTGTACGTAATTCCAGTCTTGAAAAGGTCTCCATATTTAAATAAATAAAGAAGGTTTTGCTCAAGAAAACTAACAGTGGTGTTTTATTTTGGGTGTTAACTCCAAATAATATTAGAAGTTATCATAATGCGAGCAACTGGAGGTTCTGAAGAAGTCACACTTTCTAACTTTAACTTTTGTGTGGTGGATTCATAACACAGCACAAAAGATACAAACACCATAACTAAATATTCTGGTATGCAGAATCACGGTGCGTAAGCGTCGCTTATGCTTTTAGATGATGATTATATTACACATACATATTATGATCTTACATGATAATGAAAGCATCAATTATAAAAAAAGAATTTGTTAATACCGATGGATATATACAATCCATTCCATGAAGGTACGGGTAGCGGATAAAACATAAATCACTCTAACGTTACAGTAAGTATGTGTATAGTATATAAGAATCTTCCTAAATTAAAAGTGTGCAACATTATTTTATTCACATCTTATTGTTACTTAGTGGTTTGAAGCACTCAACCTACTCTGCTTTATCAGAAAATTTCACTTGGAAGGAGTGACCTAATTTTCGCAAGAGAAAATATAATCACAACTATTTATGCGGAGAGATATGTAATCAACTTACAATAGCAACAGTTTTAGCGTACTTACCCAAAAAAAGCTAATCCATCACACTTATTTGTTTGCATTTTATATGCCTTACTAGCACACTTTTATTGTGAAGATTGATAAAAAATATCTCCTACATAAATTATGACTGATATTTAATATTTAAAACACGGCTTTTATACTCGATTTTTCAAACAGATTAATTTTTGAGTGTGTGTGTGTGTGTGTGTATGCAATTGCATTGCACCTACACGTGCATACGCATTGACTTTATGCTAAGCAATTTCAACTATCTTTTAAAATTTATACTTAGTGCCTCCATTAATAAAGAGCGCAAAGTGTAGGAATGGAAAAATTCGGAAGATGAGAGGAAGAGGATGGGATTTAATTCATCCTCGACCGCTAGCTGAGACTCATCAGCGTAGCGCGCTAGCAATCTAGCTACATACGAAAACGTCTAACACCTCCACTGATACGCCTATGCATCGCCGAGGGCGAGATTGATATAACGTGTGACACAATTGGCATTTTTGTTTTAATTGTATGCCAGAATTTATTAAAATTTTTATTAAACTCCCGTACTACAACTTGTTAACAACTTAATTAAATTTAAATGAATTCTGGCATTCAACTATAATAAAAATGTCAATAGGGATCTTGCATGAAAAATTCCATTTCGTAAGCTATATAGATTATCAACGAATATTGGACACGTAATTGTTCTTTTTTCACAAAATCAATAATTGTCAAAGATAAAGCATATCGAAATTCAGAAGTAGGGGCTGTATGAGGTCACACCTGTACAAAATCCAATACATAATCGACTACAGGTATGATATCACGCATAACTTTCATATGGTATATCTCCGGCAGTTTTCATTTACATAAAAAAGAAAAACTACGTGCACAATATTTTTTCATAGTCTACCTGATGCACCTAATCAATTTTTAAAAAAATTTTGCGCAAGAACCCTATTGTGTCACACGCGAATCAATCTCGCTCTCGCAGTTGTGTACGCGTATCGGTGCAAGTGTTACACGTGTTCGTATGCAGCTACATCGCTAGCGCGCTACACTACCAAGTCCCAGCTAGTAGTCGAGGACAAAACAAATGGCATTTTTTTTTAGTACCTTTCAAATTTTTTCTTTCCTACGCTTTGCGTTCTTTATTAATGGAGGCGCCAAGTATGAATTTCAGCAGAGAGTTAAACTTGGTTGGTTCAAAGTCAATGCGTAGATATGCATGTGCGGGTGCAATCTAATTGCATACACACATACGCTTAGAAACAATTGTGTTCGAAAAATCAAATACAGTAGCCGCGTTCTCTATATTTAATATTGAATAATCGAACAAGTTTTAGAACGGAAGTTTAATAAAGTTTAAACGACTGATATGTTAGGTACACTGCAACGAGGCAATCTGGTGTGCTCTGTGCACATACTGCACATGTGGACTGACCGGCGCTCTTCTAAGGTGAGGTGATGGCAGTATACAGTATACTGTATACTGCAGGCTGTACAGTAGTACAGAACAGGTATGTCTATTATCGCAAAACTTGCATGTATAAATGCGTTTACACCCGTATATTATTCTATACATGCTACTCATATCCGGGTGTGATTTATAAAACCATTCACTAAAAATACATTATCCATTGATTTTTATGAAATATATTAAAAAATTATCATTATTATTATTCAATCATTATTTGCATTCAAAATATGCTTCACATGCATACATTTCTCCTCTCTCCCATTAATATAGAAGTATTATGACTCAACAATGGGACCAAACGACCTCAACTAATGTTGCGCTCTGACTCTTTAAATCTCAGCTTACCATCTTCGAGGTGCGGCACTTACAGCATCGTGCTCTCTGCGCCCAACATTTCGCCGAATTCGGACGCTACCAAACACGTACGGCGAGTCCACCAATTTGTAAACATTATGTTTTAAATATTTTCTACTTGATATATTACCAAGTATGGATTGATGTCGGTTATATTTTGAAATTGTAAAAGTAAGAAATTAGTCGAGGTCAGGCAGTTTCAAGGTTCAAAATATCCTGGACCCTAATTTATTTTTGTGCAGACGGCAGTGCGAGGCCTCGGCTATGGTAGAAACGGTTCATCGGTTGCTGTTATCGACAGCATTAGAACCACCGTTACAACCAGTGACTAGAGCGGTCCATCTAGACATGCTAGGGGCGATAAGTAGCAGAGGTTAACGCCCTGGCTGCGACTAAGCACAGAAAGAAAAAAAAGGTCATAGTAACTATTTATGCCGTGAGTATTTTGGGGTGCATTAAAGCGTTAGAACGGGAGATTACTTAAACACACGGCTACTATGGTTTTCCAGCTGTCTTCTTTTAAAAGAAACATCGAGAGAGAGAGAGAGAGAGAGAGAATTGCTGTGCACACGCGGAAAAAAATCGGCCACCTGTTGCACAAGATGGCCACTGCCGCGTTGCCTTGGCGTTTTTTATTAACACTTAAAATGGCTTATATTGTCGGTTTAACACCTAATAATACCTTTTACTATGACTTAGTACATATTAAGTGAATGTTGAATGAATAAAAAAAACGTATTTATGTAAAACTCTACAGAATTAATACTTGTGATGCAAACGTTGAGTATACCCTCAAGCCATTTGGACTACCAACTAGAATAAGTAAGTAAGTAAGTAAAGTATATGCAATACGATAGTTACGAATTCCCAGTTGCAAATGTAATTTTGCATTGATATATAGAAAGTTTGAAATGTACTAGTAATAATAAAAAGACCACAAACTTTTACACAATGATGGCTTCTTTTGCTCCATGTAAATAGCTGCTTGTATTCCTTTGGGTCACATTTTTCAAGTAATTGAATAACCATGCTACTCAAATAATCTACGCGTTTAGGGGGGGGGGGGGGGGGGGGCGGGTGCGAGAGTTGATCCTTATAATAATGTATTTACTGCTATACAGAATTCTCGTGACTGTTTAAAGGGCCTAGCCGTATAAGGTAGTGAAAAGTGCCTTTGAAAGAATCGTAATAAAAAAAGTACTAACATATTCAGCATAAAAAGTGAGGGTTGTGTGTCAATTGTCAGCCTCAAAGATGCAAACCTAACCTTGAAAAAAAAATCTCGTTCTTTTGTTTTTTGGCCATATTTCGCTTATACTATCACTAAATTCAATTTTTTTTAATTTAAGGTTTTTCCAGGCGCTACAAGGTTTGAGTAACTTTAAAGCTCGCGGCAGTCTTTAAAATTTTATATAAACGATTTAAAGTTTAAAAATTCTAGAAGAAAAACAAATATGGATATCTAAAACAAGATATGTAATGTATTTCTTTAATTATTACATCGCTTCGAATTTATTCGGATTTTTAAAATTGTTGGAACATGGTCAAAAAAATTAAAAACTGCATTTTTCAGTATTTTGAGGTTTTTCCTTGGGCTTATTTGCAACTAAAAGCTGTAAAACCTATGAAAGGAGTTTTTTTTCTTCTCAAATACCTAAGAAGTATTTCAAATATTTTACAGATATTCAAAAACAATGGAATGTGAGACGAAACCATGACAATGTGATTTGTACGTATAATATAGCCGATAGTTAGAAAAATTTGAATTTGGATAATAATCATCGTTGGTCGAAACTTTTTCATTGCTTACCACATCTACCACCTTAAGTAATGGAAAGTCATATTATACTTAAAAGACGTCAGAAACAGTGAAACATAATTAAAATGTCAATCATAGAATTCCAAAACTTTCTTGTATAACTGTTCGTTGTTTATTTACTTACTTCTGTACCAGAAAACTGTGAGTGACCGCTCGATTGTAGATTTCTTTCAAATCATCATATCATTCCGTTGGTCGTTTTACACTGCATCTAGTGCATGATTTTACCTGAGATGAAGAAATAAAACGAATAAGAATTGTTACATTTTTTTCAGGTTTTAACTAAGTAATGGATAAAAAATGTTGAGAAATGATTTCCAAGTGTTTATTTCGGGACAATGAGCGTCCCGAGTACACAATAGAATAAATTTTCCATTTAGTATGTTCTGAATGAAAAGATGAATACATTACACATAAGCAAGTCTATAACAGCCAGCTATCAGCTGTCAGTGATTATGCGTCCACCTCGATCAGATCTCTGTACTATTTATATGATTGGTAGACTATGTGTAAGGTTATAATAGCCGAGATGATGCGCCCGCAGTCATCGTTGGTCTCCCTGATTCAGGTACGTGTCTCATACGTATTCTATAGGTACGTTTTAGGTATAACTTCGTTGAGAAAAGTAGGGTCAAACGCACGATGACTTCATGCAGTTGTTAATTGTAGTAAAGGACAGGTCACAATATTTGGAATACACTAAAGTTTCCAGAAAAAAAAAAATTCGTCCGAAAATTCTATTCTTTAACCACATTACCCAATATACTTTAACCAAATTTCACAGGAGACAACAGAAAATTGAATTGAAAAATAATAGTAATGTTTATAAAAAAAAATTTATAAATAACGAGTGGAGCGATCAATCTCCAGCAACTTTAATAACATAATTCAATAGACAATAGCCTGATAATAAGGGAAAACGAATAATTAAAATATAAATTAAAAGTCATGATAATTAATTATTTAATTAATATTTAACGAAACCACATAACTTCAAAGACTTTAGCCTAATGACCCAGAGGGGAAACAATTATCGAATTAAGGATTTAAATTAATGATGATTATTAAATTAATGAATAATTAACCAGCAAAAAAACTAGATCGAAGAAATTTTTATCACTTAATGCAATGGACCGTAACCATATAACCCAAAAAATCAACAATCGAATTGAAGAATACATATAATGATAATTAATATTTACATTTCTATATAGCCAGCGAAACAATTAATCCCAAGCATATTTTACCACATAACCTAGTAGACCTTAACCTAATAACCTGCACTGTAAAAAATTTGAGTTGGCTTTAACTGCATTAAACAAAAGTAAAAAAGCGACCTGCATTTGATCGCTTTACTGCAGTATATTTACTGTGAAAATTGTAGACTTTCTACTGAATATAGTAATCTTACTATTGAAATAGTATTTTCATCGGTAGATGGAGTTAGCATGGGGAATTACTAACGCGCTTGTAATTTGACAAAGAGGTTAGTGAATTTACACCTTAAATAGTAAAATGTTTTTTCCTGTAAAATATTGTTACTTCATTTTATCATTATTTTCGTCGAAAATCCAATTTAATTGATTTATTTAATTTATTCATCGGTCGTCTTACTATGCATATAAGACAGTATTCATACATCCATTAAATATATGCAAAATCGAGGTTTAGGTTATGGTTTATACACCTACACACATTAACTGACAGACTGCCAACCTATATACTTGCCACCTATTCTTGAGTGTTTAGATAAAGAATACTTCCTTTTACTTCTACAATTACCAATTTCAATTATCAATCGAAGCTCAACAAGAGCAATACTTAAGAATTTGCAGCTTATGCAGTGTGCAGCGTGCAATCAAGGCTATAGTATATGTCTTCGGTACCAGGCAGTACTTACACCTTGTACGCCGTTACCAAATATTACCAAAAGTAGTAGTATTTTCTCTTTCGAATCAGTAATTTGACGATAAAAACATCCAAATATATTACAGCACTAGACGGTAAAGAACCTATATTGAATTTGGTTCGTCTTGTAGAGTTGTGAAAAAAAATCGACACATATTTTGCTTCCTCGTAGAGAAAGCTTTGTATCAATAAAAAAGATTTGTTTCTAGAAATACGTTAGAAATGTTTTATATAGAGTCTAAAATGAAAAAATGCCATTTTTAGAAGAAGTCAGTCTCTCTCTCTCTCTCTGTGTCTGTGTGTATGTGTGTGTGTGTGTGTGTGTGTATGTAATCAGTCATATCTCAGAAACCCAACGGTCGATTTAAATCATTTGGGGCTTGAAATTTCTGTTTTAATCTCCTTATGGCGGCTCGAAAAAAAATTTAAGTTTTATGCCTTATTAAGGTTTTTATTACGACTTTTATGGTCAAAAAACAGGTTTTTCTCATTGTTAAGGGTTAACAAAATTAAATTTTAAGCTCTAAATGGTAATGTTCAATAGAGCTTCCAAATAACTCGATTTTCCATTTTAAATCATTTTGATAAAATATTTTGCATAGTTCTTATTAAAGAAATACTGAGATTTTCGTAAAAAATCACTCATAACTTAGAAAATTTTTGTGTTATTTCGATGGTTTAGGGCTTAAAATATTTGTTTTTATATTCTTTTATTATTTCCAAAAAAAAATTTAATTTTCATACCTTATTAAGGTTGTTATAACGACTTCTTATGTCCAAAAAGCGGTTTTTTGCTACTTTGACGGTGGAAAAATTCAAAATCTATTGCTTTAATAGTTGTATCTCATTAAGCATTAAAACAGCATCATTTTAAACAAAAAAATTTTTTTTACGGTATCTGTTTTTGTTTATTAAAGAAAATCTACAATTTTTTTTCTTGAATCAGTCATACCTCAAGAACCCTCTGAATGATATTATTCACCTAGGGCATCAAGGGTTTCTTTTGGAGCCTTTTATAGGTTCACGAAAATATTTGACGTTCTCTACCCCATTATGGTTGTTATAGCAACTTTTAGTGCTAAACAACGGTTCGTGCTGTTTTTGGAATGAAAAAATTTAGATTTGATCTTATCAATAGTTATATTCTATAGATAATTAAACAGCTTTATATAATTCCATCAAGTTTTAGCTACAGCATGTTTTTTATGTTTATTTTGAAATGTTTTCAATAAAATTCATGTTAATCATACGTCTGCCGTACAGTTTAGGTTATAACAATGATATAATAACTATAAATGTTTTGAAATTAAATAAAAATAAGACTTATTTGTGAAATGAATGAAAATCCGTTCATTAAAAATAAAATGATCTTAACAGATTAGTAAACAATAGAAATTGATCAAATGACTTTCTGAAATTGATCAATTTTTCTTTTTTTGTTTACAGAAATATCATTGTCATTTTTTAAAACAAATTTTTGTTCTTTATCTTTTCTTTTATCTTTAATTAATTGCAGAAGAATGTTGTGGGGGAAGCTTTGTGCTAATTTATTAGCAGCGGTTTTTTTTTAATTAAAAACTTTAAAAGATGTAGCTCCTTGAAGATTATCTATTTTTCATAGCTATAGATATACTCCTTGTGTATGTGTTGTGATAATGACATATTTACGTGAAAAACAGTCACTTCGATTTTTTACCATAACTTGAGTAAAAATAAGTATTTTTTCTTGAAACTTTCGAGAATACTTGGTTTTGGTATGATATTGACAATTTTTTAGTTTTAAGCAAATTTGATGTAACCATTTCTACTTTATTTAAGGTTATTTGTACGTTTGATATTTTTCAAAATGCAGTATCTTTAAAAGTTTGATATCGTTTTTGATGTTTCTTGTCCCATTTTTTTTGTACTTAATTGTAGAATATAGATGTGTAAATTATGCTCTTCAACGTCACATGGACATTGTGTTTTCTATAACTTTAAAATACCATAATTTGAAGGTAGTGTATCTTTTTCATATTTTATTTGTGAAAAAAAAGAAAGAATAAGTGTCGATTATTTTTTTAAATTATACAAGACGGACCAAATGGAATTTCTGATGCAAAATTCTTATAACGATATACAATATATAGTAAATGACAGATTTTTAAGCCAGTAGTTGTACCCCACAAATTTGTCTGCCAGTCTAGACAACCTTTTATGTCAGCAGATTTAAATAGGCCAGCTAATAAGAAACTTAATCAGAAAAGAGATGTCATAGCAATTTTGTCAGAGTCTACTGATAATGATGCTTCTTTGAAAAAAAAATTCTAAATTAATATTAAATCAAGATAATCCGCGAGAATTGTAAGAGAGCTTTTAATAAATCAATTAACTGAAGAAGTAGTCAGCTATTCTCATGTTTAAAGGGTGTAGTTCAATTAGTAATATTTGTATTTTTTTACAAATTTATTAGCATAGTAAGCATAGTATCCATGGCGTTGTATAATGATCTAGATTATGTACAAGTTGAGAATCAGCATGCTCAGAATGATAATTTTACTAAACCAAGAGGTTTTAGTGAGAGATCCACTTAATCTCAGTTGAAAGATATACATGGTAAAAAAAGCATATCAGTAGCAGTACAAAGCTAATTTAAGAATCATTTTCTTAGCTAAAGTACTATGTGCAAACCAGCAAGTAGTCAATTCTCATGCCAAGTTAATCTAAAACTAGATATAGTCGGTGCTTTATGTTCTTTAAAAACTGGCTCTGTTTCAGATGCACAATAATCTGCCGTGTCAACAAATACAAGTTGTAATAGTAAAAGCAGTACATCGTATACTGTAAGTCAGGCTTCATGAAAGTCTACTTTATCCATTGAAAACGATGATAAAGAGTTGGGAAATATAAAAAATTCTTGCTTAATAGTCACAAAATGGAATATATTGAGAAATCCCAAAGAGTTTACTGGGATACATGAGGACTTTGTATGGGTTTTAAATTTACGACGGGAACATTTCGATCAGTTCTCTCGACTGCGGCACCTAGAAGCGCGCCAAATTCAGAACAGCTACATGGGTAAAACCGCAAGAACTCAGTAACCTAAATCCCAAGCTATTTAGCCCAGTAACATGGGGGACAGCGAGTTTAATAATGTTATGATTAAATAAATTATTGATAAGATAACAAAATAACCTTAATCCCTAGCTATTTAACCCAGTAGCCCTGAGAGCAGTGAGTTATTATTATAATAGTTCATTAAATTATTAATTTAATAACAACATAACCGAAATCCCAAGCTATTTAACCCGGTAACCCTGGGGACAGCGAGTTAATAATATAATAGTTTAATAAATGATTGACTAAATATCAACATAGAATAGACATTTCTGACCCCACATGCTTGCTTTGATCTGTCTTATCTAAGAATCATTGATAACGTCAAGTATTAAGATTGTGGTTTAATAAATTTACAGTTTCCAATGATAAAAATGAAATAAAATCTCACTAAATTATATGTGTAAACGATGAAAAAGTTTTTGTCCATATTAATTAAAAAAAAAAAGTTGAGTGAATCCGTAGGAAGTCGTTTATGTGTGTACATCCGACAAATTTTTAATGGATTTTTTATGACTACTTTTACATGTTTTTGGCTAAAATTTGATAAATATTATCCATCCAGAAATTATTTGTCCCTTTAATTATTGAAGTAATGTAGCTCTGATTGTAATCTAACCAAAAAATATGCATATCATTTTTTTTGGAAATTCCAGTCTGTAACACAGAACAAACCCTTAGTATTTTGTGCAGCTAGCATTTGCAACGACATTTGTGCTTTATGAATTGGTATTATAATATTTGTTTGCACATAATTTTTAAAAGTTTCATGAGAAGTTGGCCACCTTATTTTAACTATGAAATCATCATTCACTGCCATCGGAAAAACCCCAAAAATTTAAATGTTGAGGTACCTCGCTTGAAAGAAACCAGACGGTTTGACCATATGACCTAACTATGTGGTAGAACCATGTGGTAAAACCATATATGTTCGGAAACCATATGGTTGGTAGATACTTGTTCTGGATGCGTATATACCTTATGAAAAGTGTGGTCAGACGGTGTACGGACTCCGCATATTTAACCTATTTGAGCCCTGGAGAGTGAGAGAGAGGTCCTATTGAGTACTCCTCTTTCTCTTGCTCTTATGGGCTTAAATAGGTTTCGCCCAAATAGAAATAAACCTTAAGATCTGATCCAAAACAGACCCTGATTCTTTATGGAAGATACACCATGGATCCGTATTTCTAATCCGTTCCGAATCTGGACTGTGCGCAGTTTTGGATCCGTTATAGATGTAGGTTCAGATGGCTGGATACGAAATGGATCTAGGCTGGATGTAGTGAATACATAAGTGTAACCTACAAATTGATGAGCCTGACATATAAGTGTAGTACATGAAATAAATTATAATATAAACTAGCAATAAGATTTGATAACGTAGGTGGTTAACAGTATCATCAAATATTTTTGTCTCTTCAAACAATACAGGTTGCGGTGCAAAAACTCTTGCAGATGTATTTCCGGGTGAGCCAGGAAAAATTTGTTTCTCTTTAAACTTTTTAAGAATCGATAAGAAAGATAATGTATTTTATATTGTATCTCAGAAAACATTAATGAATCGTCCAAAGATTTTTATCAAAAATCTTATTTATTAAAATAAAACACTTCAGATATTAAACATCAATACACATACAAGCTTCTCGTAATATGTAAACAATATCACTCATTTTTTCTGGTCTTATCGGATAGAGCCTGTGTCTTTGATTAACGTTCCAATGATAGAACGTACATCTGCCTATTTTGGCTGTTTACCCTCAGAAGGCATAAATTTCTTGAGTAATGTATCTGAAAATAGAAGTTTTATTTTGTTTGGTGCACACTTAATTTAGCTTTATAATGATTTAAAAAAAATTTCACTTTTTATCTTCAAGTATATGGTAAAATATACTTTCAATTAAAATAGGCTTGTTGCTGATTTTTTTGGAGCAGTGAGATTGCATGATTTTACGCTTACGGACTGAATTCATTTTTGTGTAATTCTAATTTTTTTTAACTAGTTATAGAAAACAAAAAAGAGCACTGTAATAAATCGTAGCAGACACTACCTATTTTTCACTATTGACTAACATATACAGCTGCTTCAGTATACTACATCCAGCCTGGATCCAATTTGGATCCAACCATCTGAACCTACTTGCATAACGGATCCAAAACTGCGCACATTCCAGATCCGAAACGGATCAGAAATACGGATCTGTACTGGATCTAATTATCAGAACTGCTTAAGATTTTTCTATGCGGGCGTATATGCGGAGACCGAGTTCTAAGGCGAACACAAAATTAAATATGAGGGCCGAATCGAAATTTTGGATCTGTCTTGGCTTCTATACTATGTAGAGACCGGTATGGAATTGTAGATTTGGAGAGAAGAAATATATCAAGACGTCGATTGCAATCAAAAATGGCGATTAGCACTTAAGATAGCGGAATACAGACTATATCGGACTACTGTCATCATGGGTGTCAAATGTAAGTGCTCGACGAATCTAATAAGGCATGATAGATGGCGCTTTCCGAAATTTAATGTGATGGCCAAATAAAAATGGCAAATCAGTCTTGGCTTTTATACTATGTAGGGTCGGGTATCGAATCGTAGGTATAGAGAGAATAAATATATAGAGCTACTATGATATATCGATCGCAATCCAAAATGGCGTTTAGCGCACAAGATGGCATGATTTTTTTATTATGAAATATTTTAAGTACCCAAAAAAAATAGTTAAAATATAGTCTGATTTATAGCACTAACAGATCCAAATACATCAATGCAATACCATGACTTTCAATAATTCTTTTTCAGTAAATTATAAATAATACTAAAGAAGTACAATGGGGAGTAACATTGCGAGTTCGATCACCAATAATTTGGATACATTATCTATTCCACACACTATCTCACCAGATATCAAGCTTTCTTTCATTTAAAATAATGTTTCAAGTTAATTTCTCTCTTCTAGTATGTATTCTAACAGTACATACTTTATACTACCTCTATAACCGGGATCAACATAGACCCCTTTATCTGTACACCAGGCACAGCCGTATTCGCTGTGAGAATAGCAAGTGATGCCCTTATCTCGTGACCAGTGCTTTTACTACGGGGGGATGCAAACAAGTAAGTGATCGTATCGAAATAAGATGTTTTAAATGAAATTGAATAATAGATGTTGTACTGGCATGCATGAAGCGTAAAAGTTGTAGCTGATTAAAATATAGAAACGTACGTCTTTTTACGGTGTGGATTGGTGCAGGCATTTTAATATTATCACTGTTGAAAGTGTAGCTGCTTGGGAAGTGAACACAAAAAACTGTACACAGATTGACAGGCATGGCGTTGCTCCGAGTGACCGAGTAAGTGCGGTGCTACTGCACGCATTTTCATGAATACCTCGCACTTTCAATAAACAGATTATTAAAATGCCTGCACGAGTCCACACCGTATAAAGACAAACGTATGCATATTTCGATAAGCTACAACTTCCACGCTTCATGTATACTAGTACACTAGTACAATGCCCATATACAAATATATTAACAGATACTGACGTGCTCTTCGGTTTTCCAACCTCTTATTTTTAATTTACACGAAAACAAGCTCAACTTACTAGCTGTATTTCACACAGTTCAAGAGTTCTAATTTTTCTTTTAATTGTAGCGCAAGTCTATCGTGGCTTAAAATCTGATTTATTTATTAATTCGAATTATGCTGCGATTACTTATTTACTTGCGTCCCCCGTGATTCACCGAATCTTCACCATGGGCGCTGGCGCGGATCGTTTTATCTTCTCCAGGCTTATTCTCACAGCGAATAATAGCCGTTATATTGGACTGTTCCTAGCATTGGACTACGTGCAACTGAGTCAACGCACGCACAAAGCTAAGAAACCTTAATTTTACGTATAGTGCCCTTAATTTTTAATGTGATTCCTTCATTACCGATAGCAGATATATGGGAGCGTCCAAGCCAAGCGGGCCACCCGACGCTCGTGACGCTATTTTCGCATAAAACTCGTTCTTCTCAACTCGCTTAAGATCCAAAAGAAGTGGGTAAAAAAATAATAAAAATACATAAATCGATAGATTTTGAGCTGCTCTTTGTGATGGAACCATTTATTTTGACTTATAATTTTTATATTACAGCTAAAACGGAGTCTCAATTTTAGGTTAGTTTTTCGCAAAGTATGTATTTTTTTTATTTTATTTTTTAGATTAGCCCAAAATACAACCCTTGAACAACATCTCTGCCAAATTTCAAGTTATGATGAGCAACGTTTAACAAATAACACTCAAATAAAGACTACACCGTCTGCGTGCCGCCGCGCTGCGTAGGTTGGTAGCCCCTGCCACTCGGCAACCAACCAGCAA